>JANIJG010016444.1:10000-64482 GCA_024611175.1 Megaceryle torquata
CACTTGGACAGCAGCTACCCTACCATGGACCGTGCAGTTACCTGAATATTTGAAGACACTGTTGAGACTGTAAAATATCTATGGGAAAAGCATAAAGAAGATTGCAGATAGATCCAAGGCAGAGTTACTTAATATATCGCTATTAATGTCTGCCAAAGCTGGGGTGTCTCTGTTCAAGCCCAGAGAGGTGATTTGTTACCTCTTCAAGAAAAAAAAAAAAAAAAAAAAAAAAAAATATTACGAGAATTGCAGTAGACAAATGTAATACCAAACTTTAAAACAGTGTAAAAAAAACCTCCCAACAACAATAATAATAATGGTCAATCATAAACTGATATAGTGCCGGCTTTCCCTCCCTTTTCGCCACCTTACAGGATATCCCGTCTAGCAGCAGGAACAAAACGTGGAAATGAATCAGTCAACAGAGCATTTTCTCCCATTAAAGCTGTTGGCAATTTTGACCCGTGCAGGGGAAGTTGCACATTAAGATGGATATTCCTAATCTGTAGGGACAACTGTCCTCACTGTGGGATGTAGCTTTTTTTTTTTTTTTCTCTCTTTTTTTTCCTTTTTTTTTTTTGCCAAAGGATGTCATAGGTGAATGCATTTCTGCTGTGCACAGTGCGAACACACACACAGCAGAAGGGCCTGAAAATTATTAACCCCTTCTTGTGTTAGCTGCCTATGCTGTTTTTCCTTCTCTTTTTCTCTTTTTTTCATTCAGCTTGCAAGATTCTACTACTTCCTTGGCCTACTGCTATTTACCTTAATAATGCTCTGTAAATCTATTATTTTCCAGCCTTGGGAAACTTTAGCTTTTATTTTCTCTTATAATCCTATAGCTGATACTCAGTGACAGCAGAAGAATATTAAGGTGCTGGAAGAGATTCACTTTCCTTATTATCATTCACAGGTCTTCCACATTTGCAAGGTGGAAGAAAGTGAGTTTTATGTCTAAACAAGAACCTGGAGTCAGAACTGAGGTTTTTCTTTCCTGGTGCAATAGTGACTTGAAGTAGAGATATGTCACCTCTCACATTTGTGCCTCAATTTCCTTTTATCACCCCTTTGAGTGCTGTGTACTAGAAGGGCTGCGTCATATCAACCCCCTCAAAAAAACCCCAACCTTCAAACCACAATCCCCATTTGTGATTAGGAAAAGAAAAGCCTCATTTTATTCTCCGGGGACTAAAACTGTGAGAAACTCAGTGGTTTCCTTGTGGTCTTATAGGAAATCTGTGGAAGAGCAAGGCCCTGAGATCAGCTCCGCCTGGTATCCCGCTTACATTTTATACCCCGGTTGATTTTTCATTACTGCAGTAGTTACCTCCTAATCTAATGACAGTTACTCCACTCACCAGGGGCGTGTAAAGACCAATTCATTCCAGATTGGAAAGTTCTTTGAGAAACCCTGAATGGAAGGTGCTATAGAAGTGCAATGTGTTATTAATAATCTCTCCTATCTGCATAAATCTCCATTGAATCCTCCTGGTATCATTAAAAGTAAAATAATCCCTCAGCACAGTTGAAGAGCTCAAACCTTCTTTTCCCTTTGTAGGTGTCTGGCTGTTTGCTAAATGGAAAAAAAGGCCACACAAAACGCTGACATCTTTTTGTGACCCTCACAGAGCTACGTAGAGCTAATGAGTTTGTTTTCACTTTTGTAGATGAAATTTCCAGGGGCGGAGAGAATCCGGGGTGGTGCTGAGAAACCGTGGTGCAGCTCCCCAGGAACTTGGCTGAGACCACCAAACTTGTTTCATGTGTGGCCTCCCCTTTTGCCTCATTGGACCAGAATTATTTAATGAGCCTTCTGAGAAACTGAGCTCTAGTCCCTTAAGCTGGAAAAGGATCGTGCAGCGCTCGACTACCAGACCACACAGTTTTTCAGGCTCTCTTTTTTGCGAGAGGCTGCAACCACTCCTTTCCTTTCAGCATCTGATGGTGAAAGTGGGGAGAAAGAGAACAATAACAAAACAAAATTGCTTCCCACAGCTGAGAAAATCACCCTCCCTTTATTATTTTTTCCCCTTTAGGAAAGAAATAAATAAAAGGGAAAGAACCCAAATGGGATCTCTCCCTCTTCAAACATACAAATGATCTTATGTTAGCAGTTGGGATTAAACATCTGTCTGGTGGTTATGTGATCATAACAGATGCTGTGTGCAAACGTTTCCTGCTAGCTTTGTTTTGGTTAATATTGTTTGTGTAGCACATTGGGTTGCATTCAGCTGAAGGGATATAGAGTGTGTTTTCATTCCACAACCCCCCGCCCCCCAACTTCTGCTCAACTTCAAGCAGCTCCATCATCTTTTTAAAAAGAAATTGGAGGTGGGGGTGGAGGGGAAGAAGGTCATTGACTGATGTCATGTGGAAAGTGATGTCATACAGTACTGATGAAATAGCAATCCACACGGGTTTTTAGCTGCTTTGATGTTATGTTAGGCCTTTTTCCTCTCTGTTAGGTTGCCCTTGGGTCCACTTGGCCATGCAGCTGGAAATAAATACAGTGATATTGTAATGAGTTTCACTGTGCAACTGGAGGACCCTGGAGCTCAGCTGCTCGGGATTTCCATTGTTCTTTCTGAGAAACCGTGTTTCCAAATGGGGCCAGATGGATGCTGACACTGCACTCTTTGAAGGAATTAAGGTTTTTCTTTCTTCAGAGTATTTTTATTCTCCTTCTACTGCTAGGGAAACTGAGGCATGGAGTGCTATCTTGAGCTAGTCAGAGAGAACATCTCCAGCAGGACAAGGAGCTACAAGCTTCTCAGCCCTTGCCTTAACCTCTGCACAATAGGTGTGAGGACCCACTTATTTTCTCCTGGCTGAGGAACAGACACTGTATTTCCACAGTTTTGCCGTATCATTTTTCTACAGTGGCATCCAGATGGACAATGCTGCTCTCTACAAAGCTCCCTCGGCTGCTCTGAGGCTCCAATGTGGTTTAGCACAAAGACCTTCCTTCTGCAAAGCAATGCACCTTGCTGTCCAGATGCTACCCTCATCAGCACCCATTTGCCAATGTTCCACCTCAGTCTCTAAAAAAAGCAATCATTTGAGAGGTTTCTATGTTTCATCCAAAAAGAATCACTATTAATTCATGTTACTGAGAATAAATGTTCCTTTTTTCCCATCATCATAACCTTGAAAAGCCCTGCTGAAGCAGTCTCACAGAGTAGAAGAGTTTAGTATCCAAGGACAGGGACTGTGGGAGCTCTTGCTGACATGAAAGCTTAAAGGACCCACATTTCAAGGACTACATAGTCTTGCAAGTAGATGGGCTTGTAAATGGTGGCAAGTAAGGCAGATGAGTGGATATTCAAACCTGCTCAGCCCGAGGAATGACATCTATTCTTGAGCTCTGCCCTTTTACCAATTGTTTCACTTCACTTTCTCTCCATTTGTCTGGCTTGTGTGTGTGTGTTAATATTTACCAATCAGTTCTAGCTTAAAAAAGTTTAAAATTATTCACATTAAAGAGATTCTGGACAACCTTTTGCAACACTGAGGTATTTGGGGTCTTTTCACTATAATTACTTTGAAATGTGACTTCCTTTTCCTGGAAAGGAGGGCTGGTCCAATGAATGAAATACCCAGCTGGAGGCTGTAAAAGTTTTTGTTCAATGAGTGTTTCAACCACAAATGTTCCATATAAAATCAAGAAATTTATTTTAACTCCCTCATGCCTCAGTTTCCCCAGCCCTATTTGTTCCTGTTTGCTTTTCTTTAATAAATGTTTTTGATGAATCAACATTTCTCAGTGGAAAATGTTAATTTAAACATCTTTCTCCCACCTCTTTTGAACATTCATACAATGCTTCCCTACTTCATGCCGTTTTTTAGAAGTGATTCAATTAATCACAATGAGTTGCTCCAATATGAGCATACGGGTAGGTAGCTCCTTTTCAATGGGGTAGGTAGCTCCTTTTCAATGAAGCTGGTGCTTCCCTAAAAATAGCAGAACCAGTTTTGTTCATGAGGAAAGCAGGAGCCTTCCAGGGACTAAATTTAAGAATGCAGAGGTTTTTTGGACAAGAAAGGGCAAAGTGTCCCATAGCCACCTTTTAGTGATAGATAGGAGGGTAAATTGTATGAATGCTACGCTTATGAGTTCCAGCTTATCTCATGGGTGATGGAAGTCAGTTGGAAATTAAAATTCATCCGACTGCGACCACACACAGTCCATTGGAAAGGAAAAGTATGTTTGTGCAATTGTTTCCATCTCCAAAACAGCCTTAGCCTTGTTGGGCGGCCAAGGTCAGGAATATCTACAGACGTCTCCTTCTGGTTTGTGGGGAAGGAGGTGAGAGCTCTCAAGGATCTCCCACATTGCTGAATTTATCTCCCCACTTCCAGCATATTGCAACTCAAATAAGGAGGCACAGGACCTAGAGAAGTACACACACTGGGCTGTGTTTTCATGTGCAGTGGTGGCTGCATTAGGGGATGGAAGAAACACCTTGGTACCACAGACCTGTGATCAAGCAGTGAACTTCTGCATCCAGAGCAGTGCCTTGGCCAGTGTTAAATCTACTGAGAAATGGCTTTAGCTAAGTCACCTGTAACAACATACTGGCCAGGATATCCTTGCAACTGGCTATTTCTCGTGTCATCAAGCATATAAAATTAATCCACATGTTGGCATTCACTAATTCAATAATGTAGTAATATAAATTTAGATAATAGACATTAGTGGCATGTTTCAAAATACACCCACAACATTTATTTCTCTCTCTCAGGAAAAAAAAAAGAAAAAGAAAAAAAAAGTACACATTGTGAGGGCTCTTCTGATGAAATAATAAAACCTATTCTCATCTAGAAAAAAGAATCATTATAGGAGGATGGTAATTTACTTTATATGACCTTCAATTGATTATTCTGGGCCTGCTACACAAATATCACAGGAGCTATTGATCGTAAAACCTACCAAATAGATCTCTAATAGCTTTTACTGAGGAAAAATAATTATGCTAGCACTGTGGTCAAACACACATAAACCAATGTGGAGGTATTAATGTATAGTATTATTACCCATCTGTCTGAGAAGTATGGGGAAGATGCTTTGCAGTAACATGCTATGTCTAAGCACCATGAAGGCTCAATATCTGGCTAACAATTACAGCCAGTTATACTGAAAAATTGATTACTGTAAGTAAAAGCTGAGACTGGAAATCAGAAGCTGGAGCTTGCTTAATAAAAGTAAAATAATAACAACCATCATCCTAATTGTGGAGGAGTTCTGCTGTCTTATATACTTGGAGTTGAAAATTGAATTTTCCTCTGGTGCCTGTGGCAGGGCATTATTTCAGAAGCAAAGGTGTCCACCTTGGCTGGCCTGGTGTTGGGTGATCAATGCCTGTAAAAGGCCAGGTTGTCTCAGGAAAGAACAGACTATCTCAAAGGAAAAGAGCACAAAGAGAGCCGGAAACTCAGCACCCCTGCCTCAAAACCCCCCATAGTGATCTACACCTTTGCAAAAGTTTTGGGGGGTGGCAGGAAGGAGTGTTGTGGTGGGTACAGATTGCGACGAGGCTTGTTGCTGCTGCTACTTCTAAAGGAGCTGATTCCCACGTGGGAATCTGGCGGCAGTTTTGCAACTGATTTCATTGGCAGAAGGATCAAAACCTAAATGCTGTCTCTGTGCCATGGTGAAAACTTTAGATTTTCTCTCTCTCTTTTGCCATATGTATAGATTTTAAAGCATGTCAATTTAAAAATCAGCTTTATTTTATATAAATCTTATTAAAATGTAAGTAAAGTTATTGTAACTCAAAAGAATTAGGAGGAAAAGTATATTTTTCTCTGTTTTTTTTCACGTTTGGTTCCTTTTTACTTTGTATAGCTCATTCTGATGTTTCTGTTATAATAACTTAGTTCCCCTTTCCCTTACTTCTCTGCATCTCATTTCACTGCATAGGGAAATTAAAGGAAAAAAAAAACCCACAAAACTTTTTATTGCTAGGGTAATGAAAATGTACATTTTTGAATAATTGAGGGAGGATTTGTGTTTTGGAGTTTTATGTGTGGTACTTTTAATGTACTAAAAATTACAAGATTTCAAGCTGGCAGTGTCCCTTAGAAATTAGTATTAAATAATATTCTAGTATTCTGAGGTAATGTCTGAAAGACAATTTATAATCAGACTACCACCAAAGCAATTGATCAAATATTTATTTACCTGGGAATCAGGTAATAATTAGTGGAAGGCTAGCATCAAAAGCCCATTCCCTTTTTTAATAAAGAAATGCACATGCAATCAAAAATGTAGAATGCAGGGATGCTAAGCTCAAGGGATCCATATTAAAGAAGAAAAGAAATGCTAATTGAAAGAAGTGCTGAGAGAGGGAGAGACAGAGGAATGTTTTTCATTCCCAATTTTGGTTTAAAAGCAGACAGATTGCATAGTATCATCCTCCAAGCAAGGCTCTGATACTGAACTGGGGGGACCAGAGTTCATGAGTAACTCATCCCGCGCCAGGAGTTACATCACCAAGGCAGAGCCAAGGCTTGCAAGGGCTCTCCCAGCCCTTCAGAAACAATATGGTTCAAATGTTAATTTCTCTTCCTTTTGGTTTGTACCAGTTTGTGCTGTTAACAAAGTAACACTCAAAGGCTGGAGTCACTACTATCTTTGTGAATGATTTATGATTTACACTCTAGAGATAAGCAATTTCCATGCCAAAAAAAAAAAAAAAAGGCCTTTTTTTTGTCTTTTTTTTTTTTTTTTTTTTTTTTTAAGAACCAGGCTGTCATTCCTATAGGGAGCAAAGATAATCATCAGTGAGACCTCTGCCACTTATTGGTGATGCTTCCCTGTTGCTTTTGTGTGGGCGCAGGTGGTGAAGAGCTGATGGGCCCAACTCTCTGGATTTACATCAGTAATGATTTTGGCCTAGAGAGCACTCCTGGAGAGTGCTGCCTAGACCTTCTTTGACCTTGAAACCAGTATTGATTTAAAATCAATAGGATAGCTTAGGTAAGCTGGTGCTCACCAAAATGAGAAGGTCCTCTGTGGGGACACAAATGTCATCCTTTCAGGCAGACAGGGAATGCTTTGAGCATTTCCCCTTCTCCCCTTCCTCAAAAACCTGTATTTGTCAAGTTTTCTGTACACTGCCTAATTTCTGCCTAGGAGAACAGCCATATCTTGGGTATGATTAGAGATAAGGAAGACAGTCATCTGTCTTTCTTGGAAAGGAAGGTGCAGAACAGTGTGGTTTATCTGTATTCAAGACTATTTATCTGTATTTTCTCCTATCTCTAAGATGTTTTCTTGGTTTGAGAGCATTTTTGTTCCAAAGAACACAAAGGCACGGAGTTAGAAATCTCAATTGCACCTCATGGTTGTGTATGTTTTTTCTCCAAAAGACTTGGATACTTTTGTAAACTATTGAGTTATTCAGAAGATTAATATTAAAGGCATGTATTTTTGAAGTTTCATTGAGAAATTAATTATGAGTCAACTGGCAGCATATATCTCAGTCAGTGATTTTTTTTTTTCTTTAAAATGCCATGAAGAATTGCAATATACCATGTAGCAAATACATCTCTAGTATCATAATTAATTTTTTAAAAGGAAGTAATCTGCAATTTACATATGCACAAAATGACTCATTTTGCTACAATATTAATTAAAACCAGCTAAGATTGTTCAGAACTTCAATTCAGCACCAAACTCAACTGTGTCCTGTCTTGGCACATCGTAATCTGCAGAACATTTAATGACAAAATCACAGATGCTCTTAGTACAATGCAGCTGAAGGACAAGCCTCATCAGGAGCTGTAAATAGAAACTTAAAAAAAAAATCTTGTAAAAAACCAACCAACCAACCAAAAAAAGCAACACAAAAAAACCTCTCAGGTTTAGAAGGAAGAGACGAGAGTCTCCAGAAAAGCTGATCAAGAAGTTACATTTCTGGAGAATTAATAGTCTGGATATCATTAATAATTGACTTTTGTTGCTTTTAATGAGCTATTTTCAATGGTTCCTATAATTTACAAAAAGGAATGAGACAACTTCAGCAGCAAATTTATGGGCTTAGCCTGAACTTGGTTGTGTTGATAGGTGCCTTTCTATTGACTTCAGTGTCTCCCTGACCACAAGTGTTGCTGTTACAGGGAAAAACACTGTGTCAGAGATGGTGTCCTGCCATGCATGGGCTAATAGACAGACAGACACTAAGAGAAAATGGTAGCATTTAAGTAAGACAGGAATTTAAATCCAGAGATTGAGAAAAAATTGAAAATACGTCACGGAAAATAGGTAAGAAGGTAAATAGTGAGTAAGGGCAAGACAAGCAGGGGGACAGAATTAGTGAGAGTTTTAATGGCCATGTATGTACTGCCTATGGAAGGAGGGAAGGTCCTTGGGTAAAGGCTCTCGCCATAGCTGCCACAGTCACCTGGATCTTACCATTTTAGCTGATAGGTACAA
This sequence comes from Megaceryle torquata, assembly GCA_024611175.1. Classification (NCBI taxonomy): domain Eukaryota; kingdom Metazoa; phylum Chordata; class Aves; order Coraciiformes; family Cerylidae; genus Megaceryle; species Megaceryle torquata. The sequence goes on from JANIJG010016444.1 coordinate 18,438, forward strand.
TTAACCAGGTCATTTCTTTGTAACTATTTTGACACCAAAGCATCTCTGTCTTTCAGTGTTGGTTTCCAGAAAGCAGCAGAGGACCACTGAGGCAAAATCAATTCACAAATGGAAAACTATAGCACAAAATCACCATGTTTTTTCTACATTATTGTCTGGATTTCAGCTATTTCCCGCACTCCTATCTCAGAAACAATGACAGAGAGAGAGAAACTGTGACCTCCCAAAATCACAAAAGCAATACCTGTCCCTTCCTCACTTTAATATGTTTAGCTGATTACAAGGACACTGTTAATGGTGTTATTCTTACTCAGCAATGAGAGGGGGAAAGGAAGAGAGCGCACCGGTGCCAGGTCAGGGTGCAAGGCTTTCCTGCCGGTGCGCGTCCCACCTGCCCTGGCTGATTGGTTATACTGGCTGTCGGAGCCGCCGCACGCGCGGCGGGAGGATTTGGGGATGATTAATTGCCCTGTCTTCTGTGCGGAGAGTTCGGAGCAGCAGGGTTCTTCGTGTATGTAAATACACGTGGGCTCAGCACTGTACCGACACCGAATGAAATGAATAAAAGGACTTAACAAAAGGACTCGACTCTGAATGTTTAGATGTTGAAGATTAGTTTCTATTATGTCCCAGTGGGAGAAAAGAATATGTCATATGGGAAACTGGATAGGCTTCATGTTGCAGAGAAGCGAGAGAGCCCGCTTCCTGAGTGTGGCTCGGCTTGTGCTACTGCTGGAATCAGCTCACTGGCCCCCAAAAAACCCAGGTGCTTACAGTGGTTATAAAATATAACTCTACTGATCCATGAGTTAAATTCTGATCTCTGCTCTGAGCAGTGCACAGCATATATATATATAAAAAAAGACCCTTCAGAATTCAATCGCATACTTAAATAGTTTCTGCTTTTCTTATTTATATCCGATTCAAATGTGCACATCTGTTGTTATATTGTATGACATAAAAATCATAATAAAGCCTGTTTTGTGTAAAAATGCAGGCTCAGAACCCAGCAAGCAAGGAAGTGTCCTGTAAAGTCTATGTAGCAAAACCAAGAAAAGTTTAGTATTTTTTGAGAATAATGTGAAATAATCTTTTAGCATTTTCTTCTTCCACACTCAGATCATGATTTTTCTCTTTTTTTTTAATGCTCTACATGTGCATTTTTGCATTCATTCTTGCATTACAAACCAGAAGCAGATAGAAGCAAATCTTCTGTAATATTTTGTAACTTCTGTGTGTTTAAAAATCACCTGCAATTTGCTAGATGAAATGTTTTCTGTGGCACTGTGACAAAGGAGGGAGACCAGATGTTTTCAGAAAAGTCATTTTTTAAACTGTTTGAGCTTTTTTGTTTTTTGTTTGGGTTTGTTTTGTTTTGTGGGTTTTTTTTTTTTTTTTTGCACACTTGTAGAACAAGCTGTAAAAACAATGCTGTATGAGCTGATTTTAAAAAAATAGTCAAAGAATTGAAATAGGAAAGATTTTATTTTGAATATCCTTTCACCAGAGGAAATTATTATTTATAGGCTGCATTATATATCTTGCCTGGTAATCATCAGTAATATATGTCTAGTAATGGTAGAAAAATGAATTTCAGTAGTATCTTGTATTTTAGAAAAAAATAAATTATGAAACACTTAAGAAAAATGAAATAAAACTAGTGATGAATCTGCAGGCTCAGAAAATCAGATAAACAAAATGTTCCAGTTAGTTATTGCCACACTCAATAGCAGTACATGAAATTGTATTACAGGCTGTGAAATGAAATAATCCCACCCTGTGACAAGCTGGCAGAATTTGCCTGAAAATCTCCAGCCTTTTAGCTGACTTTGATCCCTCCAGGGACTGGGGTTTGGGGTTTTTGCTGAGTCACAGAGGCAGTAGGTTTGCCACCTAATCAGGAGATAACGGAAAGGTGGCGGCTGAACCCAGAGGATCAAGGGTGTGGATTGAGCCATTCAAAGCAGGAACTTAATTACAGCTGAAGTCAGATGAATGGTTGCTCTGAACTTGCCATTGTTTTATTGTTAATGTCTGCTTTAATACCTCCAAATTTCAGTCAGGGCAAAGTTGGGTCACTTACATCTGAATGATGCTAGTGCTTGACTATTGTATATTTAAAAAATACTAAGTCACTACAAGGGTAGGTAATTTAGGGGTTCCCCCCCCCCCCCCAAACAGTCATTCTGTCTAGATTGAAAATTTGCATTTCTTTTCCAAACTACAAAGTATCGTTTAAAAATGTATTCATGTTTTCCTGTACCTTTTTACAAGCACTCCAGCACCCAGTAAATAGAAGTAGCAGCCTGTGTCCCTTTTAGCAAAAGCCATATATCTGCTCAGACTTGTAATTTGCTCCGTTTATATCCTTTGCCCTTGAACTCTGGTTATTAACGCAATGTTTCTCCAAATGATGCCATATAACTCTGCTCCAAGCACATTCCTACTGACACCACACAAACAACAAAGCCAGCTGAAAAGGGGAAAAACAAAAAAAACCAACCAAACAAACAAACAACAACAAAAAAAAAAACAACAAAAAAAGAAAGTAGGGAGGTGAATTGCATGTGATGGAGAACATTACTCAGAATGATATAAGTTGCAGAGCTTCTCGTGTTACCAGGGTGGAACGTGGGTTAGAGACCTTGCCTGACTGTGACCACCTCTTCTCCAAAAATCTAAATGGCTTTCAACAGCCAGTTACCTGTATTCAGAGATAACCTCTTCACGCTGAGCAGAGATCCTGCTAGGGGTGTGCTGCTGTGTTGGAGAGAGACAGGCTGTCATGCTGGTAAAAAATCCCACCTCACTACATCGGGACTATTGATCAGGCTAAAGAACTCGCAGCCTGCTGCTGAAAATGAACCAGAGGATGGAAAAATAAAATAGAAGTGGGGGATCAACAAGTGGCTGGTTTAAAACATTCTTCCAGGAAGAAATATCTGTGGCAATATTTGCTCTGTCATAAAGCAATGTAGAAATCTGAGGGGCAATTAGTGTTGTTCAAAACACTTTGGCTTAAGTGTTATTAGACAGTGAAAAAAATCCTCCTTGCCCCAGTGCCTTCCTCTTAATCTTCATAAGGGAAGGATTCTGCTGAAATACAGATCTTTTAGATGCATTGCATCTCCTTTCTTCCTTTCCTATGCCGTTTCATTAAATAATAAGATACTATGGCACCATCTAAATATTGACTAATTTTTATTAGTCTTTCCATATCTGTTTGGCTAGCTGACAGCGAGGCCTCAGGCAGAGATCTGGGCTTACTTTGATGCCAAGGAGTTCTTTAAGAGCATGGACAAATCATTATCCCTTAATGTGATTCCATTTCTCTTCTTACCTTGTCTGATCTGTTTAGATTGCAAGGTCTTCTCAACAACAAATGTGGTCCCATGTGTTTGTAGGACTTTGGTTAGGATCTGAAGGTCCTACTAGTGCAAAGAGCTGAAGATAAAGGGCATTCCTAGACTAAGACAATGTGTGAGAAAAATTAAACATATAAGCTACCTTGGTGGCGCCACAGATTTCAAGAACAGTTTTAAAAGGACCCAGTTCCTTGTAGATTTTAAAAATGCAGGAAATCATGCAAGGAAGGTCATGCTTGTGAAAATCCCAGCTTCATTTCTTTAGGATTGCTTTTCTGATAAATCTCAGGTAAGCCTTTAATCTGCTGAACGCGCTGTAAGAACACATGCCTGCTCATTCTTCGCTTCCCGTTCTCGTGTCCGTTTAGCACAGCTTCTAAGATTGTAGCTTGTATGGCATGGCTTCCTTGGAATACTCCTTTCTCAGCTTAAAAACAGACGGCTGTTCTGGATTGGTTTAGGTTGTCTGGTGTTTGCTGGGTTTCTTTTAGGGGGGGTGAAGAGTACTGGGGGATGGGTTCAGTAAGAAATTACTGATCCCATTGCTGGAATGCCCTAACACTGAATTTCTCAGAATTTGCCGTGTTTTACAGTAGAGTTCTGGTGACAGAGTTTTAACAGCATAGAGAGATTGATCACTGAAGCACGGGAAGCAACAACGAGAGCAGAGCAAATACCAGAGGACACAAAATGTTCAAACGAAGCTGTATGAAGATTTATCTAGTTTTAAATACATTTACTTTGATTGTATTTTCTCCCCTTCTGCTTCCAGGAAACAAGTTCACTGTCAGGAATTTTAGTTGCCTTAAGGAGAGAGCAGAGAAGATTCCCAGAAAACTAATTCTGATGTTATAAATATTTGAACTGAAAGCTGTATTTTCAGAGAGACTTCAGTAGTTAAAGACCAGCAACCTGCCCAACTCCTACCTCTTCTCAAAATTAACCAAGACAAGACTGAAGTAATTTCTACTACTGATTCAGCTACAGAATAATGTGAAATAATTATATTGCTATCTAACAATACATACAACAAAATGTTTCTTGCAGTTGACTCTTGTGAAAATTTGTAAATAACTTCTTAAAGTTAATTGTTGCTTAATTAAAACAGCATTGGAATTGTTGTAACAGTGGGAACATCACATTGCTGCTCTGCCTGGCTCTTTTCCTTCCTCTTCCGCTGCAGCTATTTCCCTTTCCCTTTTCCATGATAGCTTTGGCTTGACTCTGGGCCTTCATTTTTAGGAAAACAGTAAAATTCAATTTTGCCTGTACTTCTGAGGAGCTGTGAGCCAGATCATGCTGTTTCTTTTTGCATTTGGATGAATTTTCCATTTTGAGCTCTCTGCATGCGAGAGAAGAAAGTGGAAGCAGATATCTCAGCACAGTTATGGTCTAAAAAAGAAATCATCAAATTTTAGACCAAGCTGGTAAGCTTGACAAAAGCTCAGAGCAGTATATTTCCATGTTAGCTAGGTCAATACAAGATGACAGATTGAAATACTATACGTGACTCATGGACAATGTTTTTGGGCAAATGGTTATCCTCAGATGAAATTAAATTAAAAGACACCTCACACTGGGTCATAACTCTTTTTCATGTTGTTTTTGTTTTTTTCTTTTCTTTTCTTTTGGTTCCTTTCTAAACTGGATTGTTATCTCATTTTCAGAAGACTATCACTTTTATCCTGACTTGTCAAACAGCTATTACCATCAAGATGATGAGCTTGATATGTTGCAAGTACTGATTAAGGGGATAGTGCAATTGCTCTTGCTCTACCTTGAAGGAGTAATTTTCCTGTCTGTCTAGTAAAAAAAGCTGGATTTCTCCTTGTCTGTGGAAGAAGGAGGTTGTCTCATCTTTCTCTGAGTTCTCATGAGCAGTCAGATCCGGTCAATACCTGGCTTCTAGACCTTCTCCAAAAGGATGCATTTGTTCAAGCTTCAAATGCTGCAAGAAAGTGGTAGCAGACTGAAGGAGTCACAGTCCTCACAATCACTGAGTTGCACCCAAAGAACAATTTTAATGGTTTTGTGTGGTAGGAGCAGATAATTTTTGACCATGAGGTAAAACAGCTTGTAGGTGCTAATGACTTATGGAGCTTTTTTGCAAGATAACGATTCAGTGGAAAATCTTCAGACTAAGCCTAAATTATTCTCCCTGGTGATCTCTGTTGGACATACTATACTTCAGACTTGGGCCTGGCTTACTGTGAAGTGTTTCTGTGCTTCATTACAGAGTTGCTGTGTTTCATCACAAAATGGCAGCACTACCGTGATGGCAGAAATGATTCCTTTAAAGTATAGGCAACTCCAGCTCAGGCAAAACTCTTGCAGGATTTGAATCACAGGGAGCTGCATCTGTTGGTGTATTTGGACAGAACATTTTGGTTTCTTTTGGATGAATAAATATCACCCTGATTCTGGCTCAAAACAATTAAGAGTAAAATGCAAAGTATGTTGGTGAATAGTGGTCAAAGCAGATCACATATCTAGGTAAAGGTCCTGAAAAAATGCATATTTATATGTATGCATAATAAACATCCATCTAAATATACATATGCTTCTCTCTTTTTCTCACTGTGCCTCTTTCTCCATATATGTGTGTGTTCTTACATATATATATATCTCTTCTGCACATTTGACAATCTTCTAAGTTTTCTGGAACTTTTACTGCCTGTTCTTTAGAAATACAGCTAAAGCTACAAAAACACATTAGAATTCTAGCATAAAATAAAAAACAAAAGCGCCTTATTGCACCCAGGTTTTGTCACCACAGGGAGAGGAGAGCTACCAATCAATTGACAATTTCTCCAGTTTGAGTAATATATCCAGGAGGAACCTCAGAGCTTATTCAATCTGCTTTCACTGCATGGAAGTGTAGACTGAACCGCTCTCCGCCAGCTGCCTGTCCCTTCTGGTCACCAGTGACTTTGCGCTAGGAACTTCTCTTATTTGACCAGAAATGTGACTGTTTGGTGCCAGCTGGCTACACAAAAGCGGGCAGGGAGACTCACAGCAATTTGAGTTGTGTGTGTGTGTGTCTGTGGAGGAGGGAAAGAGGGTGAGCAAGACTGACATATCTTCAGTGAAGGTTCGTTTTGAATTCTTATGTCAATCTACCAGCCAAGGGAGTATATCTTCTGCATAAGCCAACCCAGATTCACCTACAGACGCCTGCGAGTGCCGTCTCTGTGTTTTACTATCAAAAAAAAAATAAGATCCAGCCCATTTTGCCTGTCAGGGAAAAGTTCCAAATCAGTGTCATCTGGAAAAAAGGAACTGCAGAGACATGCATGCAAAATCTCTAAAAAAGGCAGAACTATCACCTATAAAATAAATTAACTGAGGAACGAGATTTTTTTTTCCCTTTTTTTTTTTTTTAATTTTAAAAGATGCACTAAGAGCCCTCAATTGTGGAATATCCATCTCTAACGTGGTAAATAGATGCGTTAGACACAGAGTGACATATGGGCAGATAAATACAGCCATAACTGGTAGGCAAAGTAAGTGCACGCGGCATGTGTCAGTATTGTCTGGTAATTCAGAGCTGTCATAAAACTGTCCCACTTATGATGTTACAGCATTTTTAAGAAACATGAATTTGCAATTTAAACTCTGCTAAATGAAGGCAGGAAGTTACAGGTTACAGAGCTGCATGCAAACAGGGGAACCAAGGAGTTTTTTTCTCAAATCTGTCTCAGCAGGTACAAACTGTGAGGATGCCCTGAATACTTCAGTGTTGCCAGGGACATTGAGTGCATGGGGGTGATCAGCCTGGAAAGCAAACAAGAGCATTTTGAATCTAATAAAGGTTTGGGAAACATAGTCCCAGTTCTACTAACAGGAATTTCAACATAAATCAAAAACCTGTCATTAAAACTGGGATGTAGTCACCATCCTGCTAAAGCCCTGAGAAATTTTCTTTCCCCTTTCTTCACTTCTCTTTTTTCCCCATTTGAATAATATGTGCACTTAAAGATATGACCAAGTGTTTCGTTGTTTTGGATTTGTTGGTTTTAGGAACTTTTTTTTTTTTTACCTCTACAGAAGTTTCTTTGGAAAAATGTTTTTAAAATGTCTTTGGTTCCAGAGCCACACTGCAGAGTAAGTCTGCTGGCTTTATCTCATATACTGTCTCCCTGGGAGTCTGAACCAAATGCATAATTTAAAGAGCCCTTAATCTGCAATGTCATTCCCATTTGGTTGGAGGCAGCCTTCACTTTATGATGTTAACTTTCTCTGCAAAGGGCAATGGCAGTTTTTTCCGAGGATGCACTTAGAGGCAACATCTCATGTAAACCGTTTATTCGAGGTGTCCTGACATCCCAGTATAACACTGGGTGACAATGGATAACCTTCATCAAGTTCTCTCATGGGAGAGAGGTATTCGTAGCACTGAAAGTGATGCACAAAGCCAACAGTAATATGTAAAGGTCTGTTGAGGAGGTCTGGGAGATAGGAGGAGGGAAAAGGCAAACAGACTTAAGCTACATTAGTTTTATTCTGCATGTTCCACATGATCCAGGTTAGCATCATATCTGCTGTAGACAGCTTCTGTAGTAGCCAGTGTGTAGCTTTCTCTAGGAGTCAGGTCTCAGTGATAACTGGCATGCACTGGCCATGTCTCACAGCCTGCTAACCCTGCCTGAGAAGAGCTGGATCAGTCCTGCAGCCTGCTGCTCTCTCTTATTAACATGCATCGTGTGTTGATTTCAGCCCCGAGTTCTTTTGGTAATTTAAGGGGTGCAAACCGACCTTTAAATAGGGAGGGCTGTTTCCTTTTTAATTAAATCTCCAGCCAAGCAATTTGCCTTTCTCATCCTATTGAGTTTTTCATCAATTGTTTTTCTTCCCCCTGTGCTGGAGCAAACCACAAGTGCCTTATTACAGTAACTATCACACTGTTCCTGTGCTCTCTCACCCTGAAGGTTGCTTTTAAAGTGCAAACACACTTCCAAAGATGCGCAACAAGCTAATACCCCAGGATGTATTAAGGACCATTTTGTTTTACTTTAGCTGCATATTAACAACAGGATGATAACTCAGAATAAGGGATATTGAGACATCTTTTCCCCAGGATATAAGGAGATTCAGAGTGGCACTATATGTGATAGATGCAGTCGTAGGAAACTTTGCATATATCCCTTCATATCCCCAGTCAAACCATTCATTCCTCTTTCACAGTTCATATTCTAATAAGTATATCACCAGATATATCTTTGTGGAAACAAGCTTAAGAAGCTGTGGCTCTTTTACCGTTCTCTTTTAGCAACACCAGTACAGCATATGACCAGCAACTGGTAAGGGAGAGAAAGAGACTTTCACTGCAGGGTGTACCCCTCAACCTTCCAGCTGTATTCATCCCTACAACAGCTCATTATGCAGCAGAACTGACCAAACTTCTTATGGGTGATTGAGTGTGATCTCCAGAATGGTGAGAGCTGAAATTCTTTCCATAGCTGGGACAATATTGAGCAAGAGGGAGGGTGAGAGACACTTGATCCCCTGCACATTTTCAGATGTCAAATAATGTGAGCTCAGGCTCAGCCTTTTCCCATAATCAGGAACTGTAGGGTCTCCATCCTTTACCCAACTGCCTAGCCGTATGCAACTCACAGAAATCTAATTGCTTGTGAGATGAAGGCTAAAAATAAACCTCACATCATATATATCTGTATCTACATGACAATTCTTCTAATATATGTAGATGGAGGACAGCCAGTTTGGCTCAGGAGAGTCCCAGACTCAAGAATGTCTTACTCCTGGCTCTGCCACTGATCTACTGAGGCAAGTTAGAGATGTCTTTAAACATCTTTGTATTTCTTATTCCTGCTGCACTGTCTCCTAAATCCATTTAGATGGTAAATTACATTTTTCAAGGAGATTCCTTGATAACGTCCCTGCATGATGACATGATGATCAGCTAAATGTGACCACTGCCTGTTGGAGCCTTCATAGGAAACAGGAGTAGGCACAGGAGACTGTGCACATTCCTCTTGGGCATTTCTGTCTTACAGAGCATTTGTGTGCACATATACTCTCTGTTCTTATGAGCTGTGAGTACCTGCAGCTGGTGCCAGGATCTCAGGAAAGTCAAGGTACAGCACAGAGGAGCCCAGACTGACTCTCACAGGAAGACAAACTTCCCCTCACTGATACTTGGTTGGAAAATCTATTCTTTTTTTTCTTTTTTTTTTCTTTTTTTTTTTTCCCTTTTTCCCTCTTTCTTTCCTTAGCTTTGGCCTTCGGAGGGCGACAGGTCCTGCTTCAGCTCCTGCCTGCCGACCCCCCCAGACCCCTCACGCTGGCAGCCACTAGATGGGGAGCTCGGCTAATGGGTCCAGCCCTGCTCAGAGCCTGGTCACCATCTGGCAGACAAAATCAGAAGAAGGGGACTCCTCTGCAGCAACAAAGTAGGCCACCCCGTCTTCAAATTGAGGATAAGAACAAGTGATGGAGTCTCCGGCCACAGCTTGAAAGCAACCCATCAATGTCATCTTGAGTTAAGTACCTGATGCTGGCACTTTGCTGCAGTTCTTGGGGGGATAAGGGCTCTGACAGGGTCATTGTTTCAAGTGGAGTTCAGCCTTTTGTTTGCCATAAACGAAGAAGACAGGAAGTCAGCTGTGAGGTTTAGGAATAATATTTAGATAATTGTGAGATATCTCATCTTAAAGTTCAAACTGATTGAACCTGAGCTGAGTTTTGAGTCAAACTTTGTTTACAGGCCCATCATCTCTGTGGCTGACACTTGCAAAGAGGAAGAGAGTGGGGGTGGGGGGAAGAATGAAGGAGAATAAGCCAGGACTTACGGTTTCTTTCTGACCTTGGCAAGAGGGAAAAATCCATACAGAAAACAAAACAATAAATAATAATAAATAATAACACCAACAGCAATGCCAACACTCCAGGAGACGGAAAATAAAAATAACACTTCTTTGTGCCCACATGCTTAATAACTCTGCATATGCCTATCTAATCCGAGCTTCTGCAAAAATCAGCCAGGAAGATGCTTGCACCAAACACAGCATGAGCCTTGCATTTAATCGGTTACTGTAATAAACATATAAAAAAAGATTCTTTTTCCATGAGAGGACAGAGCAGTGGCTACATAAAAGGACATCAAATGACACATCCTCCATCTCCCAGCAAATAAAAAAGCCATCAGCTCATAACAAGGCGGTGATAAAAGGTGCTGAGGCCAGTAAGATTAAGACTTTGTAATAAGGTTCGGGCGCCAAAACTGACAGCCATTTTCTTTTATATTTATCATGTCTTCACATTGGGGTGAGAAGCCAGGAGTCTGTCCCATTGCTGGCTAGAATTTATAGCAGCTCCATTATTAGGAGATTGCACTGAAATGGGGCAGAGGTATGGTTTTCTGAGAACGCTACAATAGCCTCCTACATTATACACTTGACAGGTTTGTCAGCGCTTAGTAACAAGCCTTGTAAAGTACTTTAATATCATTAGCACTATTTTCTTAATGTGTCTGCTCTCCTAGCAGCCTGAAAATACCATATATCATGGTCTGGAGGAAGGCATACATAGCTATCTCTCTCATTCTCTCTCTCTTTCATTTTTTTTTTTTTACCTTCCCCCTGAAATTTGATTTTATTGCCACACATTTGGTTGATGTTTTAATCAAAATAATGTAGCCATTTTCTCTTATTGATTAACAAGTAAATATGTATAAATATGTAGTTAGGGGTGGGCAACCCTTTTAGAGGATATTGGAAACAACATAATTAATGGCTTCCTCATCTAATTACAGTGCACGTGTTACATCTCCCCATTGTTTTTTCTGGTGATTCTTTTTTTCTTCTCTGCCCCTCCAACAAGAGAGGTCTGTTGCCAGAATGTCTGTGCATTTCATACAAAAGGGCAGGGGCCATGAGCCGGAAAGCAAAACAAAACAAACCCAAGCTCTTGGTCACTTTTCTGAAAATATTTGTGATATCGTTACTGTTTCAACTGACTGCCTGCCCCATCACCCCAAAATTCATCATTCTCGGCAGGTAATGGTGGCCTGAAGCTTGTATGCTAACTTTAATTTATTTTAAATATTCAAGACATGTTTGCGTGCATTTATTTATTTAAAGCGTTTCCTCGGACGCTTTGAGATACGAGTTAAAGCATCATTTGCAAGCCAGGGTGTCACAAAGCAAGGGGTTGCCCTCTGCAGACAGGGTTGGAGGTCAAACTACCTCTAAAAGAGGCATATATTGCCTAATGAATATCTACTGTGCTAATGTCAAGAGATGTAAAGTCCATGTCCTACCGCAACAGTGCAAGAATTGTTTATAATTCTATTTGAAAATAAACATTTATTAAGTGCTCTGCAAATGCATGACATTATAAGCAGGGCTTGGATATCATTTGGGAACAGGATATGCTTCTTAAATAGGAGTCATGTTTATTCCTGACGTTGTAAATATTCTCATGTATGACCTTAATCATAAAAATTCCAGCATTGTAAACAACTGCACTAAATCTATACAAAAAAAAAAAGGGCTCAGGCAAGGAAAACAAATATGTAAATGAACCTCATCAAAGAGAGTTTTATTATCTTAAGTATGACCTCAGTCAAATGGCTTTATATCTTGGAAGATTGTTAAAGTCAAGTACACAATCTACGTCCGTACCGATGCTGGGACTGAAACATTGGTGCTTTTTATCCCACATTTGACTGACTTAACTGTAAAGCTTCAAAAATCAAATATTCTCTGAGTGTCCTGTGCTCTTGGTTTTACTGATCTGAAGAAAGAAAGGGCAGGGGAAAAAAAATCACATTTGAGAGGGAGGAGTAAAAACCAGCGGAACTACACGTAAGCTCACAGCTAGAGAATACGAATAAAAAGTGCTCTAGGGAGGCAGAGGGATAGGATGAAGAGCAATTCTGGACATGTTTCTGGCCATGCAGGCATAGGGATATAAAGCGGAGCTACTCCTGATTGCTCCAGTGAGAGCAGAGAAAAGGCTTTGCACAGCCCAGCTTTGCTTTCTTGGAAGCCCTTCTCATGATAAAGCAAGTAAATTAATAAATCAGCAGCTCCTTGCCATTGAACTCTTTCGCAAGGGCTGCAATGTGCCACAATATCTTCTAGGGTCTGTTTAGGAGTCCACTGACAGTTGATTTCAAGAAATCTTGGGACAGGCACTTTTTGCATAAAATTGACTGACCACATTCTTTAATAGCTTTTCCTGTTTTATAAATATACTGTTTCAAAATTTGGATCAATTTAGTGCCAGTTTAACCCAGATGAAAGGCAAACTTTGGATGGATACCATAAAAAACCCCTATAATACATATCTAAAACATTACCTGTAGCAGCAATAACAATCTAGACAGTGAACAGTAGTTTAAAAAACATCCTCCAAAATGTACTTCAAAATATTTCAACTAGATCTGCATTAGTGGATAGAGTAACTTCACTTTCTGTTTAGACATAATAAAAAATAAATTATTTCTACTGAAATTTTACATAACTCAAAAATTTTCAGTTTGCCTCATTTCATAATGTTTTCCACCATGCTCACTTTGCTAATTTGTTTTATAAATCATTAAGGAAAGGCTTGAAATAAATTAACCTAATATGGAAACGTTTATATTTTCTATATCACTTATTACACGTTAGAAGGAGATGCAATAAGCTAAGCAGTAGATATATATCTGCAGTGTCTCTGGCATACACCATATGTTTTATATTACTAGCCATGGGTGGAGAATCTACTTGAACTAAAATTGTAAGGCTTTTTCTAAGATCTTCATGGGAATTGCATCTTTGAGTTTCTCAGTATTGCATAATGGCAGCAAATATAGAATGAAATTCCAAAGAATCAATCACATGTATTTCAACACACACATCGTCAAATAAACATGTACAGATTCACATAACTCAGTTTATATTTTCAGAGAGCTAATATAAATCCAGATTAATGTTCAAATATAATGTATAATATTTCTATCTACAGGAATAAAATGTAAGCCAAATGCGATGACAGTGTCCTTTTAACTGCTAACCAGACATGCTTTGTGAATGGCTGCCATGTATTTCGTTTGCATCTAAAATGTCCATCACAGCAAGTACCCTGCAGTTGTAATTAGTGAAGATGCAGAATGTTATCGAATATCACAACATTTTGACTGTCAGATTGCTCTAGCCGAGGAAAGTTACTTTGTAAAATGAGAGGCTGATGTTGCAGTTGTATTGACTTTTGTGTCATGTTTGTTTCAGTTTACTAGTCAAAACAACTTTCAGAGCTCTTCCTTGTCCAGAAGGTTCAGGCTGCCTTATGAAAATGAAGCTGTCTTGTTTTCTGCTTCATAAATCATTGTCAAGCTGAGCCAGATAACAGAAACAAGTTCAGATTCCAAAATGATTATTCTTAGAGATGATGTATTAAGTATACAGAATACAACTTGATTTTCATAAGCCATGTTGACTTTGCAGAACTGAGGCTAGAGGGGAAGAAATTAATGAGTAATTGGAGGTGTGAGAGCCTGCAAAATCCCGGGAGAGAGGGAATGGTGTGGGTGGGGAGAATTCCCTTTCTGAGGAGCTCTTGAAGTCATTTCAATGCTGCCATTTTCCCCTCATCTCTGCCCCTGTGCTATTTCACTGTTATAGATAATCCATTTGGAGCATTCTGTAGACCTATTTTACTGCACCCACTAATGTGGTTTTATAACCTTTGCTGGGCTTTACATCCAGGCTCTGGACTAAAAGTCTTTCAGAAACTATTCCCCTCATGACCACCAGTGAAATGAGCCAATGCTACTGGAAATTTCCCTTCCCTTCTATTCTCTCCCTCCTTTATGCCCATTTTTTGATGGCTCTGCAATCCTTTCTTAGCTTCCTGCATCTCTTTTCATAATCCAGAGAAATAGAAAGTACATGAATGTTCCCTCTGTAATTGGATTAGAAGAGTCACAACAAAAATAGCATCATGCAGGTGAAGTGAATTCCTGAAATACAGTTTCAAGATATAGCTCTACATGGGAAAATATGAAGAGGGCAATGGCCAAGCCTCTGGTACCTCTATAGGAATCCTAGAGAAAAGGAGTAGGAGGAGTAAAGTGAGGTGATAACAGCAATTGGAAAGTGGAAGGAAGGTTCTCACTTAGCAGAACTTTATATTTATGTTATATTATCATATGATATGGGACTGAGAAAGGGCTGTGAGTGGTGGGTCTGAATTGTGAAGCAAAGTCTGAGGTTGTCAAGCTCTGGGGAAGATGGGATTTAAGAGAGCAGCCCTTGTGCACTTCAGCATGAAAATCATAAAAGAAATGCAGGTAGTTGGACTTGCTTTCAAGCTGACCAAGTGAAGCTGACCCTTCTCTCATGTGGCCCAAACAGATGAGGTTTACCCACATTTTAATTATTTTTTTTAACCACCCGCGAAACAAATACTTGCAAAATTAAACACTGCAACACCACAATCCCCATGCAGAGCCTAATATGCAGCGGCTTGATTAAGGTCCCTCAGTAAAATCTGTGACAAAGAAGAACATGAACCAAAGTACACCACATGCTGAATGATCAGCATATCCCTGAGACAGTCCTTCTTGTCTTGAAACACATGCTCTGTAGCTGGCTGCATCACCTCCCCAGAAGTTCGTCTTTAACACTAAACATCGTAAAAGAAAAAACAAACATAGGAAATTTCAGCTGTGTCTGTGAAAAGAAATCATGCTCAGGGCACCCCTCAAACATGTTTCTTCATTCTTTTAACCAAGAAAAGGAAATTAAAATCAAACAAACCTATGTTTAAGGAATGTGAAGGCTGTGAAACAAACCAACAAAAGCCAGGAAATGTTCAAGTTAAGGCTGTGACACTCTGTCCTTCACTCAAGCTGTTCTGACTTATTTTCTCTAAACAGGGGGTTGAGATCAGCGTGTCACTCTCGTATTTGAATTTCCTGTTGTGAACTGGTATGTGCCTGTGCCTTATTAATGTTATTAGATATTGTTTATTGCATTTGTGGATGTGATGCAAGTGCACACATCCAAATTTAAATACACCAACATCTATCGCTATGCATTATATCGATGCAGAGGACTGTAACTATCAGAGCTTTTTGCAAGTGTTAAGATTTGTCTCCTTAACAACAATCAACTCAGAGAGTGTCTGTATTTTAATGAGCTGGTAGCCACCTTAGAAAGTCATGCTTGTCACCATAGTGCACAAAGCAGCCTTTGGAAATGTCATAGTGGCTGTAGGGATAGAGATCAAATCCACCTGCTTTAGAGTCACTCAAGCAAGAGAAGACTTTAATTTAGGCAGCACTGGACTCGGGAAACCTGGACATGTGTTTCTGCTCCCACTCAGTAGAGGGCAGCAGTAGGTGGAGATGAGGGATGCTCCTATGTTCTCAGTAACTTGTCTATCAGAAAATCAGATTTTTCCTGGGTATGACAAAAACAACACACAAAACCCACCCCCCAGGCTTAGCAAGTTGGCAGCCATGTAGACGTGAATAGATGGTTCCCATGCAGTTCAGGAACCATTTGTATCATCACTGCACTCCCACCACATCTGGGATTTCACAAGTCACTGGAAGCTCAGCGGGAAGTGGGTGTGTGGATCATATGCTATTCTTCCTCCGGACACATGAGGGATTGGCGCAAGTCAGAGGCAGGATACCAGACTAGATAGACCAAATGTCTGGGCCACTATTGTGAGAATAATGTCAATTTAATGTTAGTCTATCATCACCTATTTTGAACTAACCTTTGTCACTGGCTCACTTCTGATCTCGTTTGGAGTCTGAGCACTCCAGCACTGCAGCAGCCGGCACTGACTTACCCCAGAACAGCTTTAGCGCTGTGAACAATAGATTTTAACCTTTGCCACTTTCATTTTTTTTGGTTTTATTATCAGTCTGTGCTTCCACTACAAACTAAGCGCACAGGGCTTTGAGCTAATTACATTCTGTACATCTGAGCCAACTCTCAGTGCTTCATGCTGACACTCGGATACATCTGGGCCTGATAACAATTACAAATACTCTGGGCATACTTTAAAAAAGAGCTTATGTTACAATGTGAAACAGCATGTTTTACAGTGCTCATAACGGTCAGATAAATACAATAGCTTCAAATCCCCTTTCCAAGCCTTTAAAAAAAGTGCCTCGCAATAATTCATTTAGATCAGGAACCCATAAGGAAAGAACCCTTCCCCTCCTCTCCCCTGGCAAGACACAGCAAAATACTTGAACCTAAGAACAGGCCAAAAAATTTTGTCACAAGCCAGGGAAGAGAGATAGTAAAGAAACAGGAGGTGATGGTGGGTTTCTGGTTCAGTGACAGCAAATAGTAGGGCCTGGGTTCATCCCAGATAGAGGAAACCCTGAGGGATTATTCTGTCCCTCTGAACATCCCTCTTGTTCTCTCTGCTGACTACAGAGGAAGCCTAGAGAGATTTAGTTCATAACTTAAGTGCTTTAAATATCTGAAATTAAGTGGGACAAACTGGGGTTTGAATTCTCTGCTGTACAAATATATGCAGTGGTGGAAATGGAAGGGTGGCTACCACTGCCTGAATATCTCTCACCTTCTCACCTCCTGTCCCCTCCAGCTCTGGTTCAGGAACCTGCTTCTGCAAGCAGCAAAGAGCACTGCTGAAGGCTGTCTTACAATGCAGGCCTGGCACTGTGACCCCACTAAGGATAAAGAAAGCATAATATGCTCCAAACCTGCTCTCTCAGATTCCTGGAACACCTTTTCTTGGTCATGGAGATGAAGCAGATGAGAAAAGGCACACGTGCTGCATTAGCTCCTCTTTTGGATTCCTTCAAACACATTTTAGAGCAACCTGATCGCAGCTTTGCCCACTTCCAGGGAGATACAGGAACACAGCTTCCCCTCTGGAGCCACTGCTAGGAGCTGTTAATGGTAGAATTGGAGCTGAGAACTATAATAAAGGTACTTCATAGTGTTTTCTTCAAGACTTGAGCAGGGAAGGGATGCATCAACCTGGGACTTACCTAGCCCAGACAGGGGAGAGCCATTAAAAAATTTATACTTGGAAGAACCAAAACCAATAACCCCGTAAGACAAAAAAAGAATGATTTAAACTTGTTTAGTGACTGTCTCATGGGAGTGATACAAAACACTCAGGATGGTTTGCCAGTTTGCTTTTCTAAAAGAATTGTTAATGCTTTGGAATGATGGACAGAGAAGAATTAAAAGAAAAACAACTCCCCAAGCCAGGTTTTTGCATAGGGCTGTAGCAATTGTCAGTCACAAAGAGCTCCCAAGCAAGCCCTTATGATAACACACAGAGTATATCAGCAATCATCTGTCTTTTCTCAGTAAACAGTTGTATAGTAATAAAACAGAGTGATACAGCTGACTCTAACCTGGCAAATTTCCCTGCACCTAGTGTTTACATCTCTTTAAGTGTATCTTTGTCATATGGTTACAAGGCTATTTCATGCTCTCAAGTTTAATTCTTTGTAAATATAGCTCTCTTTGTGCATGTGAGGCGCATGTGTTAATAAATGTTCCATTTGGAGCTGTTCCTCTTGCTCAAATGGAAAATTAAGAGTCCTTGATTGAACAGCGTTAGAGATTGCTGGAAGTCTCCGTTCCCATCTCTGTGGAGTTGCAATGAATGCTTGGGAAGTTTCACACTTTCAAATAATTCTGTGAAGGCTAAATCCTGCCTTCTGGTAAGTTGCGTGGAGCTTGTTTGTTTGGGTTTTTTTTTCTTTTTTTTCTTTTTTCTTTTTTTTCTTTTTTTCTGCTAAAAATTAGTTGGGGGTTTTTTTTTGTTTGTTTGGTTTTTTGTGTGTGTGTGTGTGGTTTTTTTTTTTTCTGGAAAGCCTGCTCCCTGCATTCTCAGGGGTTATAAAAATGGGAATCATTTTTATTGGCAATCCACTGGAATAGTGCTGAGACAAATGGAAACTTGAAGATAAGGATCCTCGGAGGTGAAAACATACAGCTGTTGGGAATTGCGAAAGAATCTGGCCAATAAAGGAAGTCACTATTTTTCCAGGCCTGAAGTGAGTTATAGGCCGAGACGGGTGTTGTATATTTATGTAAGGCTGCAGCAGGGAGCTCAAGCGACTGTATATTGCTGAAAGAGCATCATTCACATTCAACCTGAGACAAAAGGTGGAAATGAAGTAACATCCTGACCAAAGAAGGGCTCACGACAGAATAATAATAACATTTCAGAGAGGGGGGCTGGTGCGGTAGTCCGTGGGTAGGCCTCAAAACAAGGAAATGGCGGAGGTGCCTTGTCAGCCTTCAAAACACACACACACACACGCACACACGTGGCCTGGATGGTGTCCTTGGGAAAGGGGGCGTTTATCTTTCACAGCCATGTGTACATCTAATGGATGTACATGTATGGATGTGTGACTGCAGCTCGGCTTGCAGGCCACATTTACCAGGATGCGTTTTTTGCTTCCTTGTATCAATAGTAACCCCAATTAAAAAAGACACTTGAAAAGTTGAAGTTTTGGAACTGTTCAATCCTTTTTACAAAAAAAAAAAAACCAAACCCAAAACACATTTTCTTACTCTCTCCCTTCTCATTAATTCTGCAGTGTTTTGTTTGAAGCTGGTAGTATCAAAACCAAGTTGTATTTCTCTGAGGAAAGCTGAGGAAGAGAAGAAAAGGCCAGAGTCCCTTGCTATATATAAATATTTTTTGCTGTAAAATAGATGTTCAAAAGTAACACAATTATGAATAATCACTTTTCATGAGCTTACAAGTAAGGAAACTAAGGCACACAAAGGGTACGGTGGGCTTTTTGAGGTCTTAACACACATTTGGTGTCTCAAATTGGGAGGGAAATTGCATCCTAATTCAGAGTGCAATGCCACATCTACAGATGTAAGCATCAAACCATACCTTTTCTTTCCAAAATGTTTGGACCTATGTCATGATTTGTTTTGATTTTTAATACAATATCCATAGTTTAGGTTCAAACTGTGAAATAACTTCATTTAGGGCCTGTCACAGGTTTTGAGGGAGCTGAACTGACTCAGGTGATATGAAATGCAGCCTTCTAAAGATATAACATGACTTAGAAATCTGAAGCTGAACCTGATCTACAAATTAAGGTTTTGAAATTTTTGAAATTATGATGGATCTTGAAAATATCGGGCTCTATCCAGGATTCTTTTAGTGGCGGGATAAATTACAGCATCTGGCTTGTAGACCAGAAGTCCTGTAGCACAGATGTACCTGTCTAAATGTCAAGCATGTAGTTTGGACCAAGTAGAACAACTGGACAGCAATGATCACAGATACTTCACAAGTCTCCACACCAGCCTGGCTGTGACTTTCACCCTCCACCATGTCAGGAGCCCTCTCTGCAGTCACTGAAAAATTGACTTTTGCCTGCACTGTTTAGAAACCTTAGACAATTTTTTTGTTCTTAAAGAGGTAAAACATCAACAGTAACACAGAAATAGATCCATTTAAATAGACAGATTTTACTTCCTCAACAAGTGGTCGAAGGTTGATCCTGTCTCCTAAATCCTGGAATATTCTGGAGAATACATTCTTCACTTGTGCCCTGAATCTATGTGCAGGTGTCTTTCTCACACGAAGGATAGACAAAAACAGATTTGGAACAAAATACCAAGTGACTATTTTCTTCTTTTAATAAGCATCCAGAAGGCTTTGAACCACAACAAAACAAACAAAACCTGTCATTCCCAGACAAATATCCAACTTGCTCTGCCCTGTGGAATTTGGACCTGGCTTAAAGCTCCACTGGCAAAGAAGACACTAAACTGAAAAAAGTACACCTGGGCTTGGAAAAACATCTTCTAAAACCATTAAACTTCTGAGAAAGGCTATAACAACTGATGCGAAAATGAGAGTGTCATTTTTTTGGTATTTTAATTATTCCTAAGTGGTATTCATAAAAATATATTAGCTTATAAGGAAACTGCTGGAGAATATAATAGGGATGAAACTGTTCACTTTCACATGATTTTAAGGCACTTCTCTAGAAGTACACCTAAACAACTTCAGGGAATGAATGTTTTCCTAAAGATCTGGCTTGAGTAACTTGTAGAATTCTCCACTGTAGATTGAAAACATGTAGACTATAGAGTTCAAAATTACCTAGAGAAAAGGCAATTCCTTCTTAAATATGTAGGAATTTTAAATAACAGAGAAAACACCCTAAAGGCTGAGATCTATTGTTCTATAGTTCAAATGAAGTTAATGAATCACAGACTTTTCATATTTTTATTATTATTAATAATAATAATATTTTACCTGGTACTATAAAACACTTGCCGATATCAATCAAATTCAGATTAGGCATTCAAAGGTGCAAAATGAACACACTCACATAGGCTTTATAATGCAAAACCTGATTATTACTGGGGGGAAAAAAATCACACTGTGTTGTGATTTATCCACTCAAATGTTTAAACTTAAAAATAAGATAAGATACCCCAATCACATGCAGGTAGCCCACATAGCCTCCTTGTTAAAATGCCCTTCCATTTAAACACAGATTTTAACCTTTTCACCTTCGCCGCTTACATTTTTCTTTCGTTTTGTTCAAAGCATTTAGGTAAATTAGGATGAGGTCCCTCCATAAAAATGCAAGGGGATCAGTGAAACTTTCATCTCTAATTTATTCATGAAGGAGAGAGGTCTTTCCTGGTCATGCTGTGCATCATCCTGTCAGAATGACTTTCCTTCTTCTCGAGAAGGGATAAAGGGAGAGAGAAAAATCAGGGGTTTGGACTTTCCTACTAATAATCACTGGAAGAGAGAAAACTGTGCACTGCTTTATTCAGTGGTTATTGTACTGAAGCTGATTTTAATATCACATATTACAAGGCCAAGTTTCAGTATTAAGGGGACTGAAGTTACTAATGAGTGAAAACATAAATTATTTATGTAAGATAACTAGATAGTCTTCTCATATGAAGTTCAGACATAACTTTAAAAATATCAGTTGGTGGTTTTTCCTACCAACTCTATCAGGTAGCTTTCTGTCTGGAAGACAGTAGAGCATGTATGTGCTTGGGGAGGGTGTTAAAAGCATGAACAGCACACAGCACTTGTCTATTAATGCAGATCCCACCAGCTCTAAGCTGTGCACAGAAATATTCACTTTTTATTTCAGCTCTGGAAATTCACTCCAACCAAATAAAGTTTTAATATTAGGTATAACAAAGTAGATTTACTATTCATAATAAACCTGTTCTCTGGCTGGTATTCCCCATCCCTTCCAAAATCTTCAGTTTTCAGATTGACTTCTTTCACTTATTGTTGTTATAATAACATCCTATTTTGCATCCTGATCTTTTGGAGGGGCAAAAAGGCTTATAATACAAATGGCCTTTATCCCAGCTGATGAATGAACTCTTCTGTGTTCCCCCAGCTTACAAAAATTATCATCTTTTATACATGCTTTAAAAAGAAAAGGGTGGGGGCTAGGGAAGCAAAGCAGGATCTGGTATTAGTCCTTTTAGTCGTCAGGAAATTACAAAATGTACACTTGCGGAGTAAGCAATTTTCGCAGTCTGCTGGCACATCCATCTTTTTAATGAGCCTTGTTTATAACCTGACGCCATGTTTCTAGTCACCTACCCTGTTTACATCTTTGGCCCCTTTAATTAAGAGAAGAACCAGTTAAAAGAAAGTAAGAAGAAATATTAATATGATCTGATTAATTCAGCTAGCGGGAGGTTATGGGGTACCAAGGTTATTATAACCTATAAAGGCAACATGAGCAAAGCTGTGTTCATTTGTAATTTTATTAGGCAGAGCAAATTAGTGAGCCCACATGGCAATGACAAAAGACCCCTTCCTATTCTCTCTTACCCCCCACCGAAAGGGCCAGGCGCCTAAAGTTAGGCTCCATATTAGGCAAATGAGAGCTGATAAATCTCAGCCAACAACTAATGAGAATCTCCAGAGTTGGAGCTATGCTAATTTGAAAACATTAGCTGGAATTTCTTTTCTTTTTTTTTTTTTTTTTTTGGTGTATGTACAAAGTCCAACTAACCCAACCCCGCTCTTGTCATGGGGGTCAGTGGGGCGAAGATGGTAAGGCAGGAGGGGAAGAGGAATCCACATGGGGTTAAAGACAAAATGTGAAGTAAACATATGAGGAGGCTAAGAGGAAATGCTCATAATATGTAGATCATTAGGAAGAACATATATCATTGATAATACAAGGAGGGATATAATTACATATAATTACATGACACTTAAGCAGGAGCCTCTCCCAGTCCCACAGATAAGAAAATCCAGTTCTTTTTTTGCACTGTTATCTTGCAGTGTCCATGCAGTGATACTGAAATCATGGCAACACCAAGGCCCTTTCGAGGCTTTCCAGTGCAGCATCTTTCATGATTTGGCTTCAACAAACTCAGGTAGAGCTGCAGCTGAAAACACAGGTGGATCCCAGCCCTGGTGAGAGCCACAAAAATCACTGTTGGATAAGATGGTTAATCACAGTCATGCTAGTCCAGGCTAAAATTACTACATCATCTTGTTGGTATGCAGATAATAAAACCCAAAAGAGCTTTCCAGCTACTCAGAAGAAAAGTCTAATGTAATAAAATGCATTTATCCCAGTGACTGGGGTGTGAAGGGGAAATTCACAGCACTTCTGAACAGTTTAGTTGATAAGTAACTGCTGCATGGTACACATAACAGATGAATAGCACTGCTCATTCCCAATGTACAGATGAGAAAACTGAGGTACTTAAAGATTAGGGAACAGAACAGCAAGCTTTCTATGGCATTCGTATTTTTATTTGTATACTTGCATGTCTCCACCAAAATCTTTTGTGGGAGTCCATCAAACTGAGGCATTAAAAATTGATGAATTCTCCAGAAAATCTGTTTGAAAAGAAGACTGAAATCACATAATCCCTGGGGCTGAGCTATCAGAAAAATATGTTGGCCTGTGGTCTTGTGCTTCAGCCACTCATCATGACTACTCACCTATTACCATATCTTTGCTACCTTTATCATTTAATTCTACTGATACTCAAAAATGTCACTTTTTATCAAAGACACTCACTCAGCTGCAAGCCAACTGAGTGATCAGATGGATTACAGACCATAGGAACTTTCTATTTAGTGTACATCATGAAAAACAGACAAAAAACCAAGGTCCCTGATAGTTAAAATAGCCACAATGGGGAGGGGTGGGGAAGCTACTTCAAATTTTTTAATTCCTCAATTCATAAAACTAAAGTTGAGGGATTGAAAAGAGGTACAAAAGAAGGAAAGAAATATGTAAAAAACCCTTCTAACTGAAAAATCAATTTTAAGAACATTATATTTCACACTTCATTGTTATCTCAGTTTATGTAGCAAGCCTAATAATACTGAAAACTATCTTTATGTGTCTCTAAATCATCCAGCCCTCATTGTTTTTCCTCACCTCACCCAAATGATTTCATTAACACACAAAGTCCTTCAGTCCAGGTAAGACATCAGTGGTGGGGCATTGCCAGACTGAAAAGTCACAGACCATTGTGGTCCCTGTCTACTGCATGTACAGTTAAGTTGTTCTTTTCACTCCTGTGACAAATTTCATTGACTCTTTTAGTCTCAATTTTATTGAAATATGTTGAAGTAAAAAATTTCATTATCAAACCCTAGCTACTGTCAGGGAAATTTAAGGCATTTTAGTTTAGCTCGCTTTACTCATTTTTTCCCTCACACATGACCTTGGATTTGGAGAGCTGGTACCTCCAAGACTTCTGCTAAGCCATGACCCATGGCTTTAAGATACTACTAAGGATAGGAAAACTCATGGTGATTGACAGGTTCAAATCTTTCTTTCACAGCAGTGTCTGTAAAAGCCAAAAGGCTCCAAGAATTCAAAGATAGTTATTTTTCAATTTATATACTCTTAAACACACTTGAGCAAGTATTACTACATGCTATGGATTTTCAATCGTTTATATTACTGGCGTGCTGAATTATCCCAATGATGACCTGGTTTTGGTCTTGGAAGACAGTATTAAAAATAAAATTGCTTGAAATCAAATCCAGAACCACTCTCTGGAAAAGCAGCATCATTAAATCCTAGCTTTCTGGAGATAAGGTTTGAAAAACATGAAATTAATTTTTTATTTTGTCTTCTGTTTCTCCACATCATCAAAATCTGGGTAAAACTAGAAAACATCAACATGCCATAATGAAAAATACCATTTAAAACAATCTGACACCTCAGTGCTGGGCCCCATGCCATTTTCACACAAGCTGGGACATGTACTTGAAAACACAGAAGAAAATTAGCTCTTGGGATATCTTAAGTCCAATTTTGCACTTGCAAGATGAAAGACAAGGCTTTTTAAAGGAGTCTAAACAATTTCAGGCTCCAGATTTTAACAGCTTTCAGTGGACCCAACCTTCCAGATAGGGATGCCAGCTGTCATCCTCAATGCAAAGTAATTCTCTGGCAGTGTAAACCTCCCATCTACCTACTTGCACTTGTCTCCCTTCCCTCTCATTATCACAGGGTGGTGAGACTAAAAATGCACGATGGTTGAGCTACAGTGCACTGATCTTCTGGGCTGTCTTTTCAGTGCAATAAGAGCAGTTCTATAGCTGCTTGGGCTTCCATATCTCTAATCAGCTTCTGGTGGTTTGGAGGTCACCTTTCCTTGATAATACAATTTGTTTTTCCCAAAAAAGGACCCTCCATGTTCACCAGTTCCTTCTTTTCAACCATCAGGGCAAAGGAAATCGCAGAGTACTTCAAGGCCAGCCTGAAATTAGGGAATATCAACACAATATCAGTACTTCCTTACCAGGAAGACTGCTGAATGCCTCTCAAAGAGAAATTATTCCTCTCTCATTCTCCTCCACTAAGTCTCAAAGCAGTCTGATGAAAAATAATCTGAACTGCATGAAAATCCTTATGATGTGTGAACTTTCATATGGAAATAGGTTTGTGGCTATTCATTACCTGTTTATATTTGCAAGGTTAAAAAGTTTAATTGATCGTTCAATAAATTATCACTATACAGATCAGGTTAGGCTCTTAAATAAACCACGAATCACCATGTTAACATGCAGATATAAATGAGTCTTTCTCAATAGGATAAACACTGTCCCCCATGTATGGTAGGTGTGGCAATTAGGTTATTGATTTTAGGTAAATGTCTTGTTAATTATGCAGGAGGCTTCACTACTCGTGTTAATTAACTTACTGCTCCTTTGAATCAATACACTGTGGCCTCAGGAGAAAAAGCTTTCTTCCCCTGGTCTTTGGGGCAAAAAAGAGAAAAGTTTTGTTCATCTCCTTTCCTCTTTTTATTCCTGAAACAGCTCCACAACTTCTCAGTTCCATGTGGGGAAAAAAAAAAAAAAAAGTTCAGAGACAACCAGATACTTCAGCCAATGAAAATGAAACTCAGACCTTTCTCAATGAAACACAAAAGTAATGTTCATCCTGTAAGGACTGAACTCCAAATGATACAGAGATTATCAGTGGACCAGTCTGTAGAAGTTGTCACTACAAAGCTTGACAGGTTCTTGAGAACATGAAATCTCTTTTTTTTTCCTGTTTCATTTTTTTTAAACTCTCCTGACAATGTTTTTTTGGGTTTGTTTTGTTTTGTTGGTTTTGTTTGGTTTTGGTTTGGTTTTGGTTTTAGTTTTGTTTTATGGCTTAATCAGAAACTTGTCTCACAGGAGCATCTTCCCTGTATTCTCTCACCTCAAACTTCCCTCACATATACTTCTTTTTTCAGTCTCATAGTTTCATTTTCCATGGAACTTGCCCATTCTTCTTCTTTTCTTTGTATTCTGTCTTGCTTTATGGGCAAGTATTAGAATGCCCAACACCCACTTTTACACCACTGTCCCCAGAGCTGGCTACACTTTCAAATAAGTATGGGTTTAAACCCATACTCAAGTTCAAACCTGACTACCTTAAATACATCTTAAACGGTCAGCACAGGCTTAGATCAAATAACAGACTAATCTCAAGGAAAATTCAAATTGATCCAGTGAAAGTCTAATTGTATAGACTTAATGTAAGAGAGGTTTTTCCATTTTTGTTGTTGTTTTCTTGTTTTATTTTTTTAATAAGCTACTTTGATCCTATATTATCTATCAGAGATCTTAAATCAGGAAATCCCATACAAAACTTCTGCAAATTTTTCAACCTTGGTGGAATTTCTGAGCTCAGGTTTTGTCCAGATTAACACTCAGGTCTAGAATGATGACAAATTTTCACATGATCACAGCCTAAATATGTATCAAAGCTCCCTGGAAGTAGGTGGATCTGGATGTCTGTGCAAAAGGTCAGACATTTCCTTTTCATCTGCAATAAATGAAGTAAACTGAAGCCAGTTTCCTACTTGGCCTTTGGTTGTTTTCATATTTTGTCCTTTTCTTTTGGTGATTTTGCAGTTCAAATCCTGTTAATGGATTTTACTGTTTGGTTGGGTTTGGGTTTGGGTTTGGTTTGGTTTGTTTTTTTCTAGTGTATCTTGTTTGTGATTTCTTTGGTGAGTAGAGCTGAATGATTAGGACCATAACACTGAAGATACTTAAGCATAACTTTATTCATATCAGAAGGCTCGATGCAGTCAATGATGCTTTTACATGAGTGAAGTTACTCACATGTCTTAAGTGCTTGCAGGATCAGGACCTTAATCTTGTGTTTTATGCTATTCATTGACCTTGGTCATGTACACGTTTATTACTGGTATGAAAAAGTACAAGGTAGAGTGAGTGACATTCCTGATGCAGGGAGAGGTTTAATAGGGGGGAAAGAAATGTGAGTGGTTTTTAAACTGTTCTAAAAATAACCTAAAAAAAAAAAATCTTGGTAAAAGTTTGAGACTCGCTTGCATTGATGTTCACATGAAGCCTGTTACACATAATTTTCTGAAGCTGTTTTCAATCATGCAAATGATTTTTTCCTTTGCAATATGCTAATGCAATCTGATTTATTTCAGTTGTAAAAGTTAATTACAATGTGTTTGTGAGTCCCTAAAGATGATGTATTAAATGTTTATAACCAGGATTATTAAAATGTCCTGTCTCGATTACAGTGCTTCTCTTTCAAACACTAGAACTAATTGTAGCCTTAAATCACAACAACCTCACCGTTAAAATTAACACAAGGGCAACATTGCATAATTTTAATTAATTTTAATTTGGCCAAAGCAAATTAATTTTTGTTTTCTAGAAGGACAGCTAAACTCTTTCCCAGCCTGCTTCCGTTAAACATGGAGTTCATAAACTTCTCTCTTTTTTTTAACATTTGTATCCTTTTAATGATTCCACGGCTGCATATTTACGCTTTAAAATGCTCTTTGATCCTCATGTTCATTCAATTTTCATTGAAATGACTGTATTCATGTCTGAAGTCCTTATTACTGTGCACCTAAAAAAAGAGAATTAAATAATTGTGCAATATCCAGTATTTCACCGATTGTGTATAGCACTGAATCATTCTGTTAAAAAACTCAGAGACCTTTGAAGCTCTTGGACCTTCAGTATTTCTCTCCTCAACACCTTGAAAAATGTTTTTGATGTCTGATGACAAAAAGTCCTTACCGAAAAAAATCCCTAGAGAAATACTTAATTTTGACACCTACATCATCTTTGCTTTGGTGTTGTGCAAGGAAAAATGGGTTTCCTTGTCCAGGTGGCATAAGTCATCCTGCTTATGAATTCCCTAACTGCAGCTTGAAACCTTCATGCTGTGTGACATCACAGCTGCTTGCTGGGCTATCACAATGACATCATGGAGAAGATTGCTTCAAGGTGAGGGATTAAAAACAGGAGAAAATGAGGACTTTAATTTTATTATCCTTTTATTGATACTGCTTTTATAGACATACCCAAAATTATCAAACTCACGCCTAGAGGTCGTCCTGATGCAGCATTTAAATTTCCTTTTTTTTTCTCACATGAAATACCAAATTCCTTTAATGGTAAGTGTGGGATTTGGCTGTACACGAGTAATTTGTTGCCAAGGAAAGGAAGCAAAGTTTCAATTCAGGGAGTTTCCAGTGCTTTTTTTTCCAGAGGGAGCTGTGGTTTGCCTCTCCCACCCACAGAAGCAGCTGTGGGAGCAAGGGATGGGTAGGGAAGGGCTTGCCCTTCCTTATGTGATGGCAGCTGAAACAGGAACAAGCTCATCACCTTGCATGAATAGAAAGGAATCACTTGTCCCTGTGTAGCATTTAGCAAAAAGCACATGTTCATATTACCATGACAGACAGGAACTGCATTGATATGAGGATGGCCTCACTGAGGCAAACCAAAAGTCAATCTAGGTCAGGATCCTATCTCAAACTATGAAGAGAGCAGTTGCTTAGCCAGAAGTATAAAACCAGGTCAAGCTTATCACACGACCCATTCACGCCTCATGATTTCTAGGTATTTAGTAAAATTCTTCCATGAATTTGATCAGTCTTCCTCCCATCCATGAAAATGTCTACAACATCTGCTAGTAAGAAGTCCCTCAACTCAGCTTTGTGCTGATCATCAAAAACTGTTCAGTGTAGTTTATTCTTTTTTGTCCAAATGCTTCAAAGCAATTCTAAAAAGTAGACAAGGTTTATTGTCTAGCACCTATGTAAGGAGAAGCTGAGGTAGAACAAGTCTGAGTTCCCTGTAACCATCTTCATGTAACTACACCATACCAAAAGGGTCAATCACTTAGTAGTAAGCCTTAAAACTTTAAGCAGTCCATAGGTCTTTATAATGTCTGTAGTTCACTTTCATACCATGAAAGGGGGGGGAAATGTCATCTATGTACTGTGTATTTTGTGCTGCTTTAGTTTGGGTAATGAACAAAACAAAAGTGCACACAGATCATCAGACTGAAGCTGATGAGGCCTCTGTTTCTCACTTCTGTCTTTCCATAACGACCCGATGAAGCTTCTGCTTAAAAAAGGGAACAAACATGGATTTGAAGGGATCATCTCATCTCCATATATACTGTTTACTGGTGCATGCATTTCTGTGCCACGTGATCAGTCATAGTCCCAGCACAACAGCCAGATGAGGGCTGCAGCTGCCCTGAAGTTGAAAGGTAACCTGAATTATTTCTTTTACTATATTCCCTTGAGACTTTACATCTTTCTCTGCCCCATAGCTGCATGTGAAAATAAGCCTTCTGCAACACAGTAGCATTTTTCAGTTGCATTGGTTACATCTTGGCTTTGAGGAACATGTTATCAGTATGGTCCTAATCACATCATTTCCCTTGAAGCCTGTGTCCCATTTGTTTTCCATGCTTCCCCCAGCCCTCATGCTCAGACTCTTCCTGGAAAATAAAATCAGCAAGAAGGATGCAGCTACACTTGGTTCAGATTCCCATTGACTGGAGATATAAATCTTGCCATGGCCAAACGTGTCAAATGGCAAAACTGCTGTCTTTAAGCACTGCCAGTCTGCAGCCTGCCATCTTCATCCTTCTGGTGGACAAATGGCTCCTCTAGACTCACAATTGAGAGAGAAAGAGAAATACAGGGCAAGGTGATCTATCTTCTCAGTGGATCATCTCCTCGCTAGAGACAAGAGGCACATTTGCTTTAGGTTTGATTTACATGACTGGCTATCTTTAGCATTCTGACGATTCCCAAGGAGATCTCTCAACACAGACATTAACTCCTCAAATAAAGCCAGGCAATGGCTGGGCAGGGACTTGATGCATGTTGGCTGAAAGGAACAGTGGTTACAGTCTGGGCTGGACAGCACACCCTGAAGAAAACGCATATGAGTTTTGTGAGGGCCTGGTCTATATGTTCAAATAGATTGTAGGTGAGCATGACCATAACAGGAGAAACACAGAATCACTTCAACAATTCTGTGATTCTGTGATTTTCCTATTGTGATGTTATTTCCTACTGACTTGGTGGGAAATAGCCTTTCAGTTCGTTTTTGTCCAATGACTTACTCCAGTAGGTTCAGACGAAGCATGGACAGAATAGACCAAAGACCTAAATAACAAAGCATTTCTTTTCTTCAATAAAGATCAACCCAAACATCTCAAGAACAGATTTTCAGAGCTTCTGAACAGCTACAGATATCACAGATAGGTGCTCAGCAGATCTTAAAACAGGACTTTGTTGTTTGGAGACTGTTTCAGCCTACAAGATATCTTTCACTGTGTAGCAGACAGGGAATTTTTCTTTTTGTTTTGTTTGTTTGTTTGTTTGTTTGTTTGTTTCTTTGGGTTTTTTTGTTTTGTTTTGTTTTGTTTTTCTGGAAAGGCAAAAAATTTGAAGGAAATCATTGACTGAATTTCCTTCATTCATCATTTATAAGTGAGGGTACACAGAAAAATATGAAGTCCTTTGCTTACAGTCCAAGCTGGCTGGATGTTTTCTAGAGTCCATGAAATAGTGAAAGTTTATATGGATTTACCTTAACAGACAATCCTAAATGATTGTCTTTCTGCATGGTTTTAAGATGTCCTACAAAAAGCAGGGTCAGACTGTTCTCAGCAATACTGAATAACCCTTGGCCCCATCCAAACAGCTCTTCACCTTCTCTTTCAGTGGATATTCAGCAGCTGAAGGCACTGAGACTGCAGTGAACTTCTGTCACCCACAGTGTTAATGACTGAAAGCCAACATCAAAGTAAGAAGCATAAATAGGAATTCTTTAATTATAATGAATGGCACATTAACCTCAGCATGAATCTGTCATGATTTTTCAAAATGGCACACTTGTGGTGCTGTGCTTTTGCTAATGCCCTAGGCTTTTTAGTTGTTTACTTAAGGTCTGTGTTTGCTTTGCTGACCAGAATGGCTCCCATCCAGCTAACTTCAGTCATGGTGGGACATAGCTGTGTCCAGCCATACAGAAGTATCCTGATAAATACTCATAGCAAAGAAATTTGCTCATCTGCTGACTATCTTCTGTTGTTCTGGGGATAAAGAAACCTGTTATTTCCCAAGAAATGGGATTAGGCATTTATCACTAGTGTTAGAACCACATACAAGAGGCCAGATTCTCTGTAAGTCATCAAAGCTTTGCTGAAGTCCATGAAATGATGCCAGTCGTTACCATCTGAGACCCTGGCCAAAACACTGTGAAAAGCTGCAAATATATTGCTTTCTATGAAAGAGAAAACATATATGTTATATTATGATGGAGATGGTTTCATAAAGCATGTTGTTATTAACAGACCTTAGATATACTAGAAATAAGGTTGCTGTTTGAAATACATGGTAGAGGCAGTTTATGAAGAAACCCTGATGGTACCTGCTGTGCTGCTTTTCCAGGTGCCAAAAGCAGAGTGATAAACACTGCCATCTGTGCGAACTGTGGACCTGTCCTCAGATCATGGAGGACTGGATATACTTTGATAGTCTTCCAAGCTCAGGCGTGCTTCTCCATACTGTGGCTTTGAGGAAAGCATGCCACCGTATGTCAGAGCTACACAAAAATGAGTTATGGTGGGACTATGTGAAGTAAAGCTAAGGGTCATATAACTTTTCACACCCCCGTAGAGTGCTGACAAAGAGACACAAAAAAAAAGCCCTCATCTTGCCATCTGGCTTTCCCTAAGTTCTTAACAACTTTGGAAAGTCCCATGGTGTTTTCACAAATCAAACATCATGATCATTAGAATAGCCCAAATGTCCTGTGGAAAGGACTTTGACCACTTTTTGTTTGGATTTTAGTTTGTTGCCCAAATACCTCTAAGTTTTCCTTCAGGTGCCTGAATATTTTGCCTGAAGTCACATACCAGGGGATGGCTTCATTTGGCACTTGGCCTGAGCTGACTCAGGTTTCTCTCCCTGTGCATGCATCAGCTGTATGACTTTTGTATGCAAATCCTCTTCACACGGTGCGGTGGCAGGCCTATGATTTAACTCGTAGGCTCAGCCTTCTCTGGAGCAATTCACTTGGACCAGCATTTTGACTTTTGGTTAGCTGGCTGTTCCTCTGCTCCTCTTGTTTACAACATTATTAACCTGTAGGGAAGGGTGAGCTTACCCATCACTGGAAATACAGAATATAGTAAAAGTCAAAGTGATATAATGTCCCTGCTCTCCACCTAAAACAGACGCAGTTGTCTGAACCAAGTACACTGTGTAGGCCCAAGACTTCATGGTTCTCTGATGGTTTATTTTGCCACCACCTGGTACCTTCAGCCTGTGCTGCCACATATTCTAAAGTCAATGATGAGCTGGGTGTGTCTATTCTGATTTCTTCTCACTCATTCTGACTGAAGTAAACAAGACTTAAAAAACCAATTTGTGTACTTCCTCCTTTTATTTCCAGGATTCTGCTCAGTGAACAACACTGGAGCTTTATTCAGTATATCAATGCACCTCACACATCAGTATTTATCATTGCCATTTTAATGATGGGGAGACTGAGGACAGGTAAGCAAATTGGTTTGCCCTGAATTAAAAACTGTTCTAAATTAAGTACGGTGGATGGATTAGAGGAAAAGATCAAATCTCCTGGGGGAAAAAAAAAAAATTAAAAAAGGTATTTTTTCTTATGCTTATTTTTGTGGTGTTGGTTGTAAATTATTGCTTGAACGTGCACTTCCTAATGATGGCCACAGACAGTAAGGGGAAATTCCATACAGGCAGGGGAAGAAAATACAATTAATTTCACTATATTTCCTGCACAAATTAATCAAAAGAAAAACCTACAGTTCATTAAAATCTCTGTTTTCACATTTTCAGCTCCTTGTCAAGTATCTAGGTTATATGTAGACCAGAATGGAAAGCCCAGATTTTAAAATAACCCCAAAGCTGAAATACTGTAGAGCCACAAAGCTCAGAACTAACCCCACTTAGGGTAAATCCACAGAAGCTTTCACTAAAAGGTAGCAGTCCCCGTGTTTTCCTATCAGACAAACCTCAGAGGTTTTGTTTTTTGTTTTTGTTTTTGTTTTTGTTTTTCCCAGCTGCTGCCTCAGTCTGGTGTTACTTCTGGCCAGAAAAGAAATCCAGAAATGTTATGTGTTGGGGTGTCATCACTGGAGAAAATCCTGTTACTTTTAGGGAGCTTGAATCAACTTCTGGCTTGATTTCTTGATTGCAAAGGATTTCTTAGAAGAATCTTCATTTCCTATCAAAAATTTAATTTAAACAATATATATATAAAAGGTAGCCCTGAACAGGAAGCCCAGAATCACATATCCATTCTAGCTCCCAGATGTCTCAGAATCTGATTTCAGATCCTCTTGTCCATGTTAAAAGTTGACTTGGATCAAAACTAAAGGTGTTCTTCACCCAGCCCTTCAAAACCCCAGCCCTGTTTTTGAGCCAGTATGTATAAGGCCCATCCCTAGCAGCCTTCTGTTGGGTTTCCTTTTCATCACAAAATGGTTTCTTTCTCCACTCAGTGGGCAATGAACCTTTCAACATTTACCCCCATGGCTGCAACAGCTTCATTTATCTTCATCTTTGAAAGCAACTCTATAATTATATCTTTCATTGTTCTCTGCAAGCTTCTCACCAGTGAAGAAAAATATGTAATCAGACGCCTTCCTTTCTAGGCAAAGGTACGTGTGACCACAGAGACCTTTCCAAACTAGGACGGTAAAAGAAGTTAGATGTTAGATAAGGACTATTCTCCAAAAGAGAAATATATGCAAAAAGGAGAAGATAGACATCTTGCCAGAGAGTAGAATTTCTAGATAAACACTTCTGGTTATAGATTATTTCAGATCACATATCTGCTTTCCTGTGTTCCTCTGATTATTACTACTTGTCACTGACACTAAAATTGGAATTCGTGGTTGACCCCCATTCCCTATTGGCAAATGACCCTGAAAGGGTTATCAAGGCCTTATACCCAGTTTTTTCCTCTTCCCGTGGCTTTAATTGTACTGGTAATCTCATACAGCTTGTGAATTGTGAGAAGAGAAGGAGGGGGGAAAAATGCAGAAGAACTTCATTTGAAAACCAAGGAATTATGTCATAAATCCAAAGTTTCTCATAGGAAAGTCTCTGTCTCAAATATGCAGTCTGGGGCGAGGGGTGGGAAGGAGGAGGGAATTCTTCAAGAAACTCAAAAAGAAATAGACGTCTCCTCTTGTCTCTCACGTTTTGCAGAGTAAATGCTTGGCATTGAAGAAGCCATGGGCTCCCTTGTCAGGATGAATCATCTCTTTGGAACCCACACAGAGCATAGGATGAAGAGGCGGTATATTGCAAAATGCCAAATGCAAGTGCTGGAATCACAGACTGCTGCTTGCAGCACAGCCCTGCAAACTCAGCCTCACTCACTCCCGTTCCCATTCCTGGTTTGTGTCTTGTCACCTAAAACATAAACAAAGTCGAGGAGCTTACAGAGAGAAATGAGGGGGTGGAGGAATGGGGTGGAGGGAGGATGAGGTGAGGTTTCCAGTGAGACCCAGCTCTTCTTTTGCTGCCCACAAGAATGAGAAAAGTCCTCTTGCACAGCCTGGTCTGTGGACACTGTCCACATTTCTCCTTAGTAACAGAAACATGCTGCTGGAGACAAAGTCCCCAGGATGCTTCTGGGTAACTTTCCCAGCATCATACATTTGGTTTGTGTTTTATTGCTCTGGCAATATTAGATGCTCTCAGAACAAGATGACACTTCAAGAACACATAGAGAAAAGACAACAGCCTCCCAGTGAGTGCAGCCAGTAGCCAGCTACCAAGATGTTACAGGAATACAGTGTATAAGTAACATTTAGCGTAACTTACTTCAGTGTTGATCTAAAAGAGCATCTAAGCAAGATAAAATTTTCCAAAATGTTTCTGTTTATTTACTCCACAGCATTTCCTTTGAAGTAGAAAATAATGGTAATAACGGGAGAGAAATACAGATTAAATAGATGCGAAAAGCTTTTGAAGTGTTCTCTCTTAAAATTTTAATCTCACAGTCCATGGTATTTCCCCCCCCTTTTTTTTTTTTGTGAGTACTTTAAGATGGGATTGCCCTGCTGACATCATGTACCAAAGGTAATGCAGTGGGATACAGTGATGCTTCAGAGAAGCTGTAGAAAAGGGTCCATTTCCATGGTTCCCACTGTTCTAATAAATACAACTACTTTATTCCCATCACCTCCTCTTTCCCACATGCCTCTGATAATAGAGTTGCTGAATTCATATGAAAAGAAGGAAATGAAATATTAAAATAACAAGACAAAGATAAGATTTGCATTTGTACTTATACCATTGGATTTTAAGAGTTTCCCCTATTAATATTAGAGTTTGCC
Organism: Megaceryle torquata; assembly: GCA_024611175.1. Classification (NCBI taxonomy): domain Eukaryota; kingdom Metazoa; phylum Chordata; class Aves; order Coraciiformes; family Cerylidae; genus Megaceryle; species Megaceryle torquata. The sequence goes on from JANIJG010016444.1 coordinate 53,967, forward strand.
AGAGGGAGGGGGAGGCCAAGTTTCTGTGCATTTCAAATGCTGACCATCATCCTGCTGCCACTAGTAGCATGTTTCTGAGCTAACTGATCATTCAGCAGTAACAGCTTAATTCAGATCAGGCAGATACACACAGCCCCATCTCTGTCATACTAATCAGGCTGCCCAACATGGAGTTTATGCCAGATTTACACTGGATGTGTCTAGACAGACAATATCTGATCTGGCTTAAAGCAAGAGTGGCATGAACAGACAATATCTGTGCTGGCAAAAAGCCTGGCAGGACAGAGTTAGGCTGTGACGTCTTTTTCTTTAACAAACTTAAACCAGTGAAGAAAACTTTATGTAAGAGTAGTATTTTATATTATGCAGCCATACAGCTTTTTACTTGGTACAAGGCATCCTAATTCTGGAGTTTCTGTGTCATTATCTAGAGCTGTAACCTTTGTTTACATCCATGCTGTGAGCTCTACATCTTCCTTGTGTTTGATTCAGCATCAACACAGCTCTTAAATGAGGTTTGGAGCTCATGGAGTTCATGCAAGAATTTGTTAGGACTAGATGAAGTTGTTTCTGAAGACTTACCAAAGCAGTTTGAATACCAAACCATTAAAAATGTCGAGCATATTTGGCCCTGGATTCAATGTTCCCACTAATTCTGCCAGTCTTCTTGGAAAAAAAGCTTTCATGTATCTGCTGATCTTTGGTTTATAGCCCCTTTAAAACTCCATTGACTTTTTTTGACTGTCAGAGACCCTTTCTTTCACATGTTGCCCCAAAATGGCACCTTCTTTATTTGACTATATCAAGAGGACCAACCACACAACTCTTTTGTGCTTCCGTGGCACATTTGCAGACTGTTTTGCAAGCAAACCAGACTTTCCATAGATCCTTTGGTAAGCCTGGCAGAACTGCCACACATAAATTAGAAGGGTCCTGATTCACATCTCAGCTGCAAAAAATGTGCAAGACATACACTGAACAAGTCCAGCCACCGGATGGGAGGACTCAACTAATTGGTGGAGTTGGCTCAAATACTTGGCCACCAGCTGGCTGATACAGCAGCCTCCAGCCCCAGGGAGTCAAATGTTCCACACAGAATCAAAGCTGGGTCTCTTAAGTAGCAGAGCAGGGCAATAACCTCTGGTACCACATGGCTCAGGCCATTTTTTAATTATTATTATTAATTTTGAAATATAAAAAATAGTATAAACCCTTTTCCAAAATTTAATTTGCATTTTAAAAAGCAGAAAGAAAAGAATGAAAGCATATGGTATCAATCATATTTTACAATACTTGTAACTGCAGTTCGGAAACATGTGTTTCCTAACTGCTCATTCAGCAGTATCTGTATAATTTTTTTAAGCAAAAAACAACCCTCTAAACAAAGCATTTAAACTAACCAGCATTGCATGATATTGTACTTAGCTGAAATGAACCATTTTATTTGGGTATAAGCTGAATAGAACCAGTGGTTACTGTTGCTCTGTTACTATTCCACAAACCTTCTTTCAACTTCAAATTAGATTCAGGAAGAAAGGAAGAAAAATACCATTCCTTCAAGTATCACTGCAATTGCTGCCGCTGTAATGGCAAACACTGAAAGTGTGGTATATCTTGTTCATGCTGCTGCCAAAGCACTTTATACAACAACAGAGGATCTGCCTTAATGGCACAAAGAAATGGCTCTTCAAAACATGTTTCCTGTCTCAGTAGTGGCCTTTTACCTGATGCTTCCAAAAAAGTGCAGGATCTGCCTCATTCATTTACCAATTGATGCACAGGACCTGCCTCATTCATTTAGCCGGGCGATGCAGAGAAGAAAAGTACTTCATCTTGATCTCTTGTGATGATTAATTAATATTTGGATCATCTTTCTTTCCTTTATCATTAAACATGGCTGAAAAACTAGGGTGATATTGCTGTGAGTGCCTTGGGATGACCAACATATAAACTTCACGAATTCAATCCATATATTTAATAACTCTTCAGAGATCCATCACACATCAACGTGGAGGAATGACAAGAATTGGTTCCAGTCATCTATGCCTCAAACCAAATGCAACACTTTTTTTTTTTTTTTTTTTTTTTTCTCAGATCAGATCAGTACCCAGTTTCTCGAGGGATGTATGTACACCAACCCCTCCACCAGCCCCCCCCCATATCACCATCCTGTCAAAACCCATTTTCTCTGTTGAAAGCCAGTGGGTGATTTTTAGCAGATAAATGCACCACCTTCAAAATTCAACTCTATCACATTTTGTTTGTTTGTCTGTCTCTCTGCTATGTTCTGCACACCTTTTTGAAGGAGAGTGATAATATAGTTATTGCCAGATAAAAAAAATGGGTGGACACCCCTTTTCCTCTCTCAGTCACACTGACATCCATTCATTTTACACTGAAATAACTCCATTGACTTTATTGTACTTGTTCTGACTTGGTATTGGTACAAGCAAAAGAAGAACAAGCTTCTATTTTTATTTTTCATTTCCTATGTGCAGCTGATGTCTGAAACCCTGAAGCATGCTGGCCTTTGCTGAGAAACCTGACAAAAATCCACCCTCTCTCTGAAGATAAAATGAGGGTTTATCAGCAAGAAATTAGCAAAGCAATCAACATGCAAGAGATCCTCATTTAATAAGTGCTAACTTTTATTTTCCTAATAGGCATTAAAAACAATAACACCACGTCCATGATACAATTTGATTAAATTGGCTCCGAAGGCTTTGGGAGCAGTAATATGATTAAATGTCTAACACAGAACATGTTCTTGGTGGCTGATCAGCAGAGTGCCTAGCTTTTATTCAACATACACTGCAATTCTTGGTGATGATGGCATTAACCATTTCCTATTCAATCAGGCCTGATGGAAAACCCAAGTGCTTTCCCATCAGGAAGACCTGAGAGATACCCTGGAGCAACATTGCTTGACCTGTGAGTGGAAAATGTTTTCCTACCATCTATTTTGAAACACAAGAACCAAAGTCATGATCTTGGTGCTACCCGCAGTCCAACCCACACCACGTGTCAGGGGCTCCTCTCCCCTTCGTGCAGGCACCACAAATGGAATTATTCAGTGCACGTTTAGAAAGTGACCATGTCTCCCATGGCCAGACTATCTAACTATTCCTTTCTGACCTGTTTCATGGCTAAAATGACTGAATTAAATTTAACCCCTGAAACAAGAGAGATTTCTATGTCATGTCATGCTTTGTGAGTGACTTAAGTATGATTCCCTTGTGTGACAAAGTGCTAACACATCTGCGACCTTTAAGAAATTTTCTTAACTGTAAGAAATTATGAAGAAATCATATTGAAATCAAGTAGCTTCTAAGATGTCTGATCACAGATGAGTTTAAGTGTGTGCTTAAGTGCCTGATGCACTGGAACCAGTGGCTTCTTCACAGATCAATATCCATTGCAGTTCAGCTTGATTACAAGGGAATTTGCCAAGATCCTAATAACACAGCTTCCCAATATTACCTAAAATGAATTATACAAACCTTCCAGCAGGGCACCAAGAAATAAAACCAATCAGACTCAAGAGGCAAAATATCTGAACAGATTCATGTTGCTGTGTTTCCCCAACATATTCTGTAGGTTGTTTGGTTAAAACAAGGACAAAAAAGATCAGGTGGATTTGTCAACATATTTATACTGGTCAGACTGGAATGAAGTGTTTCAGCAGAGAACAGTTCCAGGTGCACAGTAGCATCCAGTATCTAATGCGGAATACAGAGCTCAACACTAAGACAAAAGGAAATAACCATTTCGTCTCTTTTTATCAGACCTCACATTTGCGCTTGTTCCAAACCCAGGGCAGACTTCACTGCTTATTTTTTGTATTTCTGAGAGTTTTTAGCCATATGCAGAAATATATTGTGATTGCCATTGTGTAAGGAGATGCCACTTTACTCAGCTCTTGATATTAAAGAAGAGAAGACATGAAGCTGTCACGACCAGCTTCTTTTAACAGATAAGCAGAAAAGCTAGAACAAAGACAAGCAGCTTCTGCAAAGGATGCACTATAAGCTCAGGTCCTGAATTCAGGACCTACATTTCTAATTCAGGAAAAGTCATCTGTCCTCTTGTCTTCCCTGGCCAAGATGACCATCTAATAGATAACTGGGAAAGTTAAGCTACTTTGAGGTTTAAATGATTTAAAATGCAGTGGAAGAACAAACCTCTTTTTAATTAATCAAATTCTATAAGATCTGACAATTTAAGAGAATCTGAAGTACGAGTGATGATGTAATGACATATCCTGAGAGAAAATTCTATACATCTTCCCTCTCTTTTCCTCTAAATCAGTAATTACTAACATAATGCTAAATAAGAAAAGATTTACTCTCCAGTCATGAAGCCTTTGATGTAACGCACGGCTTTTTTGTTCTAATTCCCTATAGATAAAATAGCCACAGATTACTCCTTTGTACCCTAACAGCTTTCTCACCATGCCTTCCTGCAGCACAACTTCTTGTTCAGTCAGGCTGGCAATATCTGTAGTGACTTACGCTGCTTATTTTTTTGTTTTCATGCCTGCAAAGGTTCACACAGCCAGGGGAAGGCTCATTTCTGAAGAGGAATAATGCACTGAGAAGCCTCCTGGACCTTGTTCATGGTCCTTTCCAGGAGAACTAATTGCCAAAACTAATTAAGACTGAAACTGATGGAGTTCTCTCCCACATAGACTTTACAGGATTAGGAACAATACTAGTTAGCTGTAAACACGGTCTCTTAAAAAAACTACAGATTCTCTTTGCCGAAGGCTTAGAGTGGGCGGGGATCAGAAGCTTTTTGATATGTAAGTATACCCAGCAGTAATAAAAGTCTTACACCAGGTTAACTACACAATTTGCTAATAACATTTGCTGACACAATCCATGAAAATCACTCTGGCAGCCTGATTTCTGGCAAGTGTACAAACGTTTTATTGAACACATGCTGCCTATGAAACATGGTCTATGAAAACATGGCCCCCCTATTCGTAAATGGGCAGCTGAGTAACATGTGAATAAATACCTACTCTCGATTGCTCCTAGCTTATAGCAGGCAGGAAACCTCCAATTCTTCACACACATTTTGGAGGGAAAAGCAAGAAAAAAATTCTCAACTATCTTTCGTGTTGGAGAGCAAAGTTTCCATACAGTATGGCCATAACTTTCCTCACCAGCAAGTGTCAGTCAAGGCAGTCATCCCATGTAAAAGGAATTGTTATTTTCACACTGTTTTGAGTTGAAACATGGTCTGCTCATGTTCTTCCACTCTAAGTGAAGCTTTATAGAATTCAATGATGCACATTATAAACCAAAATTTTTCAGTGGTGCAACTCTGTCTAGCCTCCCTGGGAATTGCATGCAAGAATCTCAAGGCTGAGTTTTGCCTGGAGGTTGGCCTTGGCTGCACAGGAGAAAGTCCCAGGGAATATGTATGGCTAGAGATATAAAATATGTATCCAGACTGACCTACCCATTCATTTATAAAGCAGCATTTCCAAAGGCAGACTCCAAAGCACTGTCAATCACTGCTATGATGCTAGAGCAGCGTGATGCAGTTCAACAGAGACCTAGCACACACTGGTAAATCAAATGAGCATGCAGTGATCCAAAGATATGCTGGATTCCCCCTCCACCCACACCATTGCTAAAACATCCTGTGAAAAAGGACAACATGAAACACCATGTTACTCGCTGCCTACTCAATATGGGCTGTTACAGGTAAAGGGAAGCAATTTTTTTCTCATGTTTCACCAGAATGGCTGCCACACTTCTGAGGCAATAATTAAGACAGTCTTATTTTCTTTCACTATGGGAAATTTATTTCTATGATATGATGATATGTCAGTAACATCTTTTTTTGTCACGTCTTTTGCCGTATCCTTCAGAATTATCCAGAAGTAGAAAAAGTCCTCAGAAAACCTCAGAAACTAGGTGCCAATGGTTGGTAGTTGGCAGTTGTTGTTTAGGGTTTTTGTATGTTTGTTTTTATAGAAAAAAATATGATGCCATTCTATCCCAGAGTAAAAGCCTTTGTTCTTAATACTTCATTTTAATCTTAACAGTTCGATTTTTCTATTCGTACACACAAATATACAGAAAGAAACACCTGAGAGGAAAATAGAGAATGAAGCACTGATTTCACCACAGTAGTTAATAGAATCATAGACATTTCTTAACATAGAAATTCATAGAAATTTAATTCTTAAAATAGAATTATAGATATTTCTTAACATACCTGTCAATGATAGAGCATACCTGGTCATGTTGATTTATCTGCTGTGTACTTCAACCTAAGCACACACATATTTGAAAAAAAAAAAATCAGAAAATTCATTGTGCAAGTCTATCCACGAATCTGGGCCATGTTGTGAGAGCCTTGCCTAACACAGCTTTGAGAGGAAATTGTGCATAAATTGTTGCTGTCCTGAGAGCCGGAGATTTGATCAAAGCCAAAAATCTTGATTCAGAAGGGTGTCTTACAGATAGATAGCAAGTGAAATGTTCCTATAGGTGCTGTCAGTGCTTATCCACTCTCTCCTTAATGTTTCAATAACGATATTCTAGGAAGAAGAGGTACTTCTGCAAGGGTTGGCTATCTGATTTCAGACAACCATTCCTGGACAGCAATCTGTATATTTACCAAGGTGATTGCAATATCACTGGGGTATATTTATGCCAGGGAGGAGCCTCCTACTTAGGGACTCTTAGCATCATAGTAAATCTTTGGCTTTAGAGAAGAGGCCTGTCAAGTCTAACAATGAGAACTGTAAACTTCTCCTTCTGAGGAGAGGTGTGATGTTCTAGCAGCATTGTCAGCATTGCTTCCCATCTTTCCTAGAGCTGCTTCTTTATTTTAATGTGGATCAGACTCAAATTCAGTACTTTTGGAATGGCTGGCCTGTGCCAATCTAGTAGTCTGAGTTAATGGTTTCATATTGTTACAATTGTCTTAGTGACCAGAGTCCTCCACATTGGCACAAGCAGGGTGGATTCTATTACATTGCAGATAATTAACTGTGTGACTTTGATATGTGCAAAATACACTCACACAAGATGGCATGTAGGAGGATATCCTTTATTAGCTTCTAATAACAATGTAGAAAACAAAGCAACACAAAAGTCCTCCAAAACTGCAGAAGTAATGCCACAATAAATTAATCTTTCCAGTCATTATGTCCACAAGTGTGAAACAGTCTGAGGGATGCCAGATTCTTCCTCTACAAGAAATGTTGAATTCTGATAACCATTGAGTGATCCCTCATTTCTTCAATGTGCAAAGCTGTGAAACCCCAAGGGTTATTTTTTTCCCTTTCATTTCTCTGCTGACAAGTAGCATGGGAAGTGTAGAAAGAATTTAAAAATTTAGCTTTGAGAAAACATATTCCCAATGGGACCTACTTTATACACTGATTTCAATGGAAAACTATTTTCCTAAAGGGTTTTTTTTTCATCCCCTTTTCCAGCTTGCTTCATGAAACCAAATGTTTTACATAATATTGGAAATCAACCCCCACCCCTCACTTACTCCCTCCCTCCCTCTGTCTGTCTCTCTGTGGAATAGGCAAATCAATGGAGAAGTGTTCAAGCTTTTGTTAAAATGAAAGAATGGAAAATTAAAGGAGGTTGTTCAGAGTAACAGTCACATAAAAATGTACAGCCTGTGGTTCTTGACTCTCTTTGACTGTAGAACTGTTGCTCGTTTCTCTCCAGCTGCCTGTGATAAAGGTACATATGCAGTCTGTATATAATTATATGAGGGTGTGCAGGCAAACCCCTGCACAGCCAGGATGATGTGAGGTTTCTCTGTACACTCATTATGTTCCTGGACTTTCAGATTTTTGTAGACAAAATAAGATTTCTTTCATTAAAATGGGATTTATTTGTGGTTCAATAGCCTGAGGCTGTAGAAAAACAGGGCATTTCACTATTGTGTCATTGAACACTGAGCTCTTGCCTTTTAATTATATAGGTTTCTGACACCCAACCAGACTTCTCTTTTTTTTCCTCCTCCCTTTAAGGGAGATGACGCAATTGTGACATAGCCAGGCCCCAAATAAGAAATTCCTAACCCAGATGGACACAGTATAAACATTCAGATGCAGAGACACTTGGTTTAGTATTGTGGCAGGACCCAGTTGATTTGAACCACACTTTTCACAGGGCCTTGCTGGGCCCCAAATGAGAAATTTTTGATCCAAATGGAGTAACATAAGGATCCTGTCTTGAAGGGAGAGCTACGTGGAGGTTTCTCCCAGGCAGATGGACCAGTTAAATAGTCAGTGCTTTCCCCGGTGAGAAATGAAACTAGAACAGGTTTTTCTTTTTTCTTTTTTTTTTCCCTGGTTCATGTGAATTCTTACCCAGTGGTATCTGAAAGTGAGGTATTTCTTATCCTGCAGTGAAGGAACTATAATATCCTTAATTATGCAAAGGTAGTTTGACCTGATGAACAGGTCAAATAAAAAAATGAACACAATCCAGCTTCACATAGATCAAGGAAATCTTCAATATGAAAGTGAAAAGTGCTGAACTGTCTCGATTACTATAAAAAAATCAATTTGCATTGCTGGTGTTCAACACCTCTGGAACTCAGGCCATCTGACTCCTTTCACATTTGTGATTCAGGCTTTTTTGACCTTTAGGAGGCCTAACACCCAAGTCTGAAGGTGTTCAGCCCTGAAAAATCAGGAAGATCACTGGAAACTGCCCGGGCCAGAGACTGACGTCTTCAGTAATCTATTTCTCATAGCAGAGAACAAGCAAACTTTACAGTTAAAAAAAGGAGGAAGTGTGTGTGTGTATGTGTGTTTTTTTGGTTTTGGTTTTTTTTTTTTGTCTGATGTAAAAGACCTGTTTTGGGGGAGAAATGTAAAAATAAAAATACTCTCAAGTGTTAATACCTCTCTACTATACTGTTTGATAAAATATGCCATTCCATTGACCTTATATTTGCAATGAGGTTTATAAAATTATACGTAGTAAAACATCAACTTTTTCAGGCACAATTTCACAATGATTTTCTATTTCAGATAGCTCTAGGAAATATATTAGCTGTTTGGCTCTTCTTGTAGTCAGATCCATAATGTAAAGGACTACGCCATCCTTGTTCCAGTGTGCTTACATCATAATATTTTTAACTATGGTATTATTATAACACACTGGGCAAAATTATCTGGAAGGATCTTATGGATAATTCAAATCAAAAGATTTCTAAACACCACAGTAGGTGATAATTTAGTCCAATTGAAAGTCAAGACAGGGCATCTAGTATTCAGTTGCTAGGTTTTCATTAAGTAACTCTTATCACTCATTGGTTAGATGAATTAAATTTTTGTAATGAAGAGAAGACCTTGCATCCCCCTTGGACCTAATTCAGTAGTTCTCATGATATAGGCAGGCTTTCTATAAGCCCTATCCCTTTCTCAAAGTAGTCCTGCAAACACAACCTCAGGAAGAAAATGATCAATTAAATGGCATAGTCATTTGAACAGCTGTGGTTAAAACTTTTTGGTATTTTCCAAATAATGATAAAGAATTTCCCCAGTAGTACAAGGTCTCTAAAATCAGTTAGATACAAAACCTGAGCACTATACAGGCAGGAAATGTCCAGGTACTGAAGGATCCAACCATCTCCCATTTGCAGTATGGTAGACCTTTACAAATCTTTCCCACCCATGCAGCAACAAGGCTCTAATGATGAAGTCTCAGGAATTCACCACAGCCTCTCTTAATGTGTTATGTTCTGGCTGTTTCCTGAGGTTCCTTACAAACCCTTAACATTATCTTTGCAACACAAAGAGGCACAGGAGAGGGAACAAGAGTCTGACGTTGCTTCTCTCTATGGCTTGTCCACACATATTCCCGTGGGATGAAAGTGCAACACAAAGCACATCATGAAAACTGGTCACTCATTACTCTGCACTGAGTGTGTTTTGGATGGGGTTGACAGCAAATAAGAGGGCTTATGCATTCCCAGGTGACTTAAAGGTATTCTACAGAGCCAACAAAACGTCAGAATAAAGGAGCAGAAGGCAACTCAAGCAGCTCTACAGAGGAGGAGTTAAAAAAGCTGTGGTCCCCCCACTGAGCAATTTATCCTTTGTATTACTATTTTTTCTAGCATCTTTTCTACATCACTAGAAAATATAGGGAGAGGCAATTGAGTTAAAGCTTGGCAGAATTATCCCTTTCATAAGCCCATGCCTTCGTTTTTTTAAAGTAAAGGTTTCCTTTATTAATTTTACCCAGCTAGCATTCACTTAGCATTTGCTTTGAGAGATAATTGACAGGTTGAGGCGACACTCGCCAGAATGAGAGTCATAAATCAGAAATAATTTCCAAAATTGGCTGAGGGGATGATATGTTGAATAGGCAAATACAGGCAAAAATCTCTCTATTAGGCCTGACAGGAGCAGCAAATGTCAAGCAAGTGCTCCCTAATGCACCAGATTAGATGAATTTTGTGGTTCCTTTTCAGGTGATTTTGTCTTTGGAATGCTACTGTGCTCTGACAATGCTAC
>JANIJG010016444.1:64582-77540 GCA_024611175.1 Megaceryle torquata
CTGTGGCGCGGGCACGTGTTGGGCGGGGGGGGGGAGGTGAGGCGGAATTCTATTTTCCTCTTAAATGAGGAGCAACGACAATTGCCATGGAAAGAAATTGTGACTTTTTTAACTCTAGCTTGTCTTTAAATAAGTCCACTTCATAGTCCTAGCTGTAAATTAAAAACAGCAGCAACAATTTTTTTTTAAAAACCCAACCTCAGAAGATTAAAGCATTTGTCAGGAGGAAGTGAGAACTGTTTGGGTATCTGAACTCAGAGTCCACTACATTTCCCTATTGAAATCCATGGTAAAATACTCTCAATCAAGTGGTTTGAGATCATTATAAAGTAGGTAGATGGCCTGGCAGAAAATTAACTTCCAATAGTTCTGTTCACTCTGTGCTTTTCTGTCAAGGCTATTTCACCAAGAGCAGTGCAGTTAGTAATAGATCACTGTTACCATGAAGTGGGTAACTAGGAACTTATTTGACAGAGAGCTCTGCTGGTGGTGATGTCAAAGACAGTGATCAGACACTAACGACTTCAGTTCCCAGAGTCCATAAAGCCAAGTCTTCAAGTTTCATACTTTTTAACACCTGGCAACAAAGGTTAAAATAATCAGGTTTATGAAATTAAAGTGGTTTGGGTCAATTTGTCCAAATCTTTTTCATGGCTTTCTGCTAAATTAGGGGTGTGTTTCCTCCAGGCCTTTTGAATGCAGGCGCACACATAAAAAACACATACACTGCAAAAATGGCCAAAATTCAGTCCCAGAATAAAACTGTGAAATTTCACAGTTTCTTCCACTGAGCAATTATTTCAGTTTTCGCCAACAGGAATGGTGAGATCTTAGCATCAGGTTTTTTTGTTTGCAACATAAATACTTGTAAAGTAAAAAACTGGTAGCTTTGCAAACTCTAGCTGTATTTAAGGATCTTCTGTGAAATATGATGGATGAGGGGGAAGAAAAAAAACACTCTGGTAATGGGAAGCCAGAAAGAGAAGAGTTCTCTGAGTACCCCAAGACTCAAGACATCAAAAGATAGCAAGGTTAGGGTCATGATACAAGATGGATTGCAGTTGATAGTGGTGGCTGAAGTGCATAGACGTGTGTGGGCTGGTAATCAGATTACAGGCCGCAGTATTTCCCGCTATTCCCAATTTACTTCTTGAAGTCTTAAACAGGTTAGCTTCTCCATTCTTCTGCCTCAGAGTTTATATTTGTGTATAAGTCACTGTGGCAGAATTAAAGCCAAAGTTCAATGCTGGGTCCACACAAGGTTGCGCACAAAATCTCTCCCCATAAGATCTCTCTCCACATAAGCTCCAAGGACACTGGGGCTGGAGAAGGCATGACAAAGGGAGCACAGCACTGCACCAGCGTTGCTCCCTCCACACCTTCCTTTCTCAAACAGGCCACCCATCCTTCTGGGGACCTCAGCTTCAGGCTACCATTAGGGTTAGAGTTCAGAAAGCCACAAAGTCTCCAGCTTTATTATACATGCCAGTATTTCACAACCATCATTCATTCCATGAATTTTATTATTATGCATGAAAGCTGTCTCTAGTGCTGTAACTTGTCCTTGATCCAAAGCACCCCTTGCACAATCACATGTTCCTGGTGTAGAAAAGAGATAAAACAAGTATGTAGTATAAAAGTTTATGTTAGCAAAGGGAAGATGATTTAACTGATGACAGCTGTTACTCACAACTGCTTTCTTTAGAATTGGAGAAGGTGTTTAATATGCTGAATTTTAAGCCAAAAGCACAAGGAAGAGAATGGCTAGGTCTGTACAAGGTAAGTATGCTTCAAAAGCCTCATGCTTAGTAGGAATTTATTTAATTTTATTTTGTCTTGGTTTGTTTTGTTTTATATAAATATGCAAGGAGAAGCAGCTACATATTTATCTTGGACTTTGATCCCCTAGTCTCCACCGAGAGGTAACAACACCTTGAAGAACATATCACATTGAGGACTATGAGTGCAATCTACATCAAATATGGTACTAATAAAACTAAACTAAGACTAGGAACAGAAGTAGACTTACCTAGGAGAATATTTCCTATCACAGGCACCTATGGTTTCTTGGGCCACATACACTGCATGTAGCTCAGAGACAGCAAAACTCTCCAGACTTGAGGTCTGACTACCCCCTCCTATCAAAAATTCTCAGGTGTGGGAAAAGACTTATTGGAAAACTTCTCTGAGGTTCACCCAAGGGAGGTTTTTTTCTTCTTTCCCCCTCAAATGAGAGGAATATCCAATAATACAGTAGCCATAACTATTTGAGTTTGGTCTGCTCCAGTCTGGACACCCACCGTGTATATTTCTAAACCATTTGCCCTTCCCTAATTCTTACAAACCACTTTACAACTCCACTCTAATCAATAACAACTGTGTGAAACAGCACTCAGACAGTAAAGAAGTTGGAATTCCCCTTAATAGCCCTTTAAAGGAGTTTTAATTAATTCCATGCGCTTCTGTAGGATTATCAACTTTACAGTATGACTGCATGTGAAAGCTTTAAGACATTTCACTTATGTCTGCAGGATGTTATGTTACAAAAACTGGTTTTCATGGCTTGTCACTCCTCCCTATTAGCTTCTTGATTAATCCTAAAAATCCCACTTCTTCCCCTTCTACTTCAACTAGCTGTCTCTGCAGTTTCTCCCATTGGCCCCTCTTACGTCCTTTCTCCTAGAGCTTGATCCAGCTCTCAGTAAGGGAAATAGAAAGATTTTCTCAAATGGTAATGGGAGCTTGGCAAGATCATTCCCTTCCTTTTGCTTACTACTCAAGCCATTTAGCTAAGTCTGTGCGACAAATCCATTGCACAGCTCCAGTTAGAAGCCAGCAATTCTTAGCCCTCAGCCAGATACTTGAATTTCCTCACATTTTTCATTTCCCAGTGAGTGTTTCCATTCTTTCATCACCTCTAAGTTCCTTTCAATTCCTGCTCTTCTTTTTTTCTTTAGTCCTTATTTCAATTCCTTCCATTTCCTAACTCAGGTCTGCTTTCCAGGATCTCATAGTTTTTGACTTCCGGCACCTTTTCCATTCATGCCACTGGTCCTTTCCTCCTTCCAGTTCTCAGTACCGATGAACCATTCATCTCATTTCCATTACTCACACAAGACTTGTGCTAATTATTGTTCAGACAAGAAGATCTGAAATAGCATCAGAAATTAAAGAAAAAGAGGAAGGGAGAAAAGATTTGTCTTTTTTTCACCATCATATTTACAGCCGGTGACTTTTCTTAATGAGCTTATGAAAGGAAGGGAAGTGATGTTAGTGCAGGAAAGCCTGAGCACAGTGTGTAGTTAGAGGCTAGAGTTCATGAGCTGTCCAGAACATGTTTTATCAGGTCACCGAGTCAGACGCACTATAGGGCAATTTCTCTTTCTCAGCATTAACCCTCAACTCCGAGTCTCTGCTGGAAAGGCCTCCCCCTTCACAAACACTCCAGGATAAGATGATAAGAAGATTACAAGTAAAGCCTCTCTTTAGCAATTCCACATCTCCTGTCAGACACAGCAAGTTAAATTACAGTGCAGGCTGCGAATGCATTGATCATCCACTCAGCTCCTACAACCCAGGGGTGAAAAGATCCATGCCGAGGATAAGTGAAGTAATCTCAGGAAAGTTTATTTTAGCTAGGAGGGGTTAAACAAGTTCAATGAGGCAAGGCTTTGGGAGGGCGCTGGAGCCAAGTTCAGTAATGTCTTGTTTGTGCAGGTACAGGCTGCAGGTTATACATGCCGCAGCTGTTCAGGTCTCCTCTGGCATCACTCATACCATGCCATGTGAGCTGCAATACCTCACCAGTGGTGATGGGGAAGCACTCTGGTCATTCCAATGAAAGTCTCCACACATTTGCCAGAACTACAGACCCATCGATATAGTAACTACCTCTTTATTGCAGTAACTTCATGCTGCTGAACTAGAAGAGGACTTTTTACATTCACAAGAGCTCCCCTTTTTAAATAGATGGCAATAGCATTCATTTTACCTATAAAATCTATTCTGTGTTTTATGACAGAAGAAATAAACCTCCCTAAGCAGTTTTGACAAAGAAGGCAGGATTGTCCATTTTGCAGATAAAAAAAAAAATTATAAATCATTAGGAGTGCTTATGAATTCTGTTCATGACTGCCTTCTTTATTAAAAAGACCCATTGTAAAATGGAAAGTTCAGAAGGCTTGGTGGTGAGCGAAAATGAATTATAATGACATCACTGGGTCATGAACTAGGCCCACTGGCTACTTTCCAGAATAAAATTGACTGGAAAGATCAGATGAGCCCATTTGTACTGAGAGACATCTGGGTGGCAGCCAGAGAATCTGGGTTCAAGCTCCCTATTTACAGAACATGCTTCCCTTTCCCCTTTCATTACCAGGAGTAATCTGGATTTCCCAGGCATGATGTGTGGGATAGTGATGTCACTCAATTCAGATTCCAGGAGAATTTTCCCCAGAAAAGGTCTTTACACTCCTCGCTCAGTGAAGGACCTTGTGAAGAACACAAACATGTCAACATCCAGCTGACACGTACAGTTCATTCTCACTGCACTGCTGATGGGAAGCACTTTACCTTCAAATAAGCATAATTTGTCAGACTTTTCTGTTGCTTTTTCTTCCTCATCTCTTTCCCAGGTAATAAACAGTGTGTGAAAGCCATGAGATGCTCATTTCTGCTGAGAGGTCATTTGTAAACCTGTAAGGGTATTTGCTGAAAAAATGAGGGGATAGCATTTTTCCCCTCTTTTTGTCTTAACTTTTTCCGTTGTCTTTCTAATGCAAAATGACATCTCATTCAAAGCTTTCCAGTGTCATCTTCATCTTTCCTCTTCTACAATTTATACTTCTTTGATATTGCTTGAGACTTCAAGGAAGCTTTTACCTAATACTGTAATACCTATTATCTGAAACGTTTAGGTGCCCATACACTTGCCAAAGAGCAATAATGCAGATCAATTGGATGTCAGCAGTCCAATAAGGTTGAATAGTATATTTTCTGGGGAAGAAAAGATGTCTAACCATCTGACCTCAGCACTGGCACCATCTCAATGTTAATATATTTTATGCATGCGTGTGATAACGTTTTACCTTCCTTATGGTCCTGCAGGGAAGTTTCTCTTCTCCCTACTGAGGATTATTACCTCTTCAGAGGCGGTTATGATTATAGATACTTACTAAGACAAGAATAATTGACCATAAAAATCCTTTTATATTCCCACAATTATTTTTGCATTGACTGAAAGTGTCAAGAAAATCTAATTTTATTAGCAGGTCCCTAATTTTGCTTTCATTTAACTTATAACCAGGTTTCTTTCCCCACCCAAAGTATGTTTTCACTTTGAGACATTTGGCAATGATGTAAAAGAACAATTTGTCACAAGATTCATACTGGGAGCACATGGATCCAATATCAAAGTAGATATGACATCTGCAGCAGAGGGAGAGGGCTTGAGGAAGATATCAAGACTGTGTATACATGGACGAGGGTCAGAAGATATCTCTATGAAGGTTCCAGCAGTCATAAGCAAGTCCACATAAAACCAATAGTCTGACAGAGATTGAGATGGAGCCAAAAAAAGCATTTCATGACAGTTTTGGAAGATAGGAACTGAAAATCAAGTTCTGCTTGCAGATGTGATATTCAGGCCATTCTTCAGTAAAATTTTAGCACTAGAACCCTATAAGGGTACCTAAGACTTAATAACTGAAACAACATAAACAAGGACTATCTGTGAGATATGAGTAGTTAATATAGATGAGAAGTGTGACAGCAGAGTGACAGATTCTCAAAGACAGACCCTCAACGCAAGTCTGCTAACTATAGGTGAATTAAGGGTTTTCTTTTAGCAGATTATTACTTAAAAAAAGCAAAAAGCCAAAAAAACCCACACTATCATGAGAGATGGTAACACTGAAACCCCGGCACACAGTATCCCATCCTGGTTTGAGGGAATGTTCTGGCTGTTCAGTCAAAGGAAAACAAGACTGGCCAGGCCTTGATGTTGCAATTATTATTACAAGAGCTTTGTTCTTCATGTCAGCCCAAATGTTTTCTGAAATCCAAATCTCAAAGGATGAGATTTTCAAAGGCATTCACAAGTCTCTGAAATTCAAAGTGCACTTCACTTAGGTGCTTTTGAAAATCTGGTCCAAGTAGGTTGACAGGACTCTTTCTGAACATGCTTTCTCTATTGCACAGATCTCACTGTGGCCCAAAGCTGTTTCTAACAAGGGCCCTCACAAATAACAGGACTGACCTCCGTAAAGTGCTGAGGAGGCTCTGCAAGCAGCCTGTGTGAGCATTTCCACACTAACAGCAGGATGGAAGCGTGTGATATGGCTCCAGTAGAACGCAAATGTGTCTTTCTCCCACTCTAGGCCTGAGGTTTGTTCCAGGTACATCTTCCCATCTGATACCTACTGAATTCTACGTTTTGTTGTTCTTTTTACCTCAATAAAGGATTTCAGGACTCGGACTGATAATAACAACAGAGCTAACTGGAAACTTTTCAGTAATAGATGTTATTTCAAAGCTGAAATGATTTGTGGAAGTATTTGTTTCAACAGAGACTTTGTTTACAGGACCTTTAAGAGGAATGTGGCAATTTTCCCTCCCTTGGAATCTGTTTCACTTTCAGCATCTGCTATGGGTTTTCTGTGTCATCTAGGCCAAACTCCTTTACTATCTCTACACTTTGTCAGCTGTTTCGTTCAGAATTTACTGTCCTCAAAGACAAAGCATTCACATTTTTTGATCCTTGGTTATTTTATGAGTCCTTGCAGAAAGCAGTTGTAAGTGCAGGATGCTCTGTGGTCCAGCACATGGCTGAAAATCAACTTCCAGCTGGTATGCTTGTTCAGTATGACAGGGCACATACCCTCTGAAGGACACCCTTGACTCTTCCTGAGGTTAAACTTGAAGATTTGCCAATAGTCTGAAAAAGCAGGCGAGTCTTGAAGTTACCCTTGGATAGGTCCTTGAGATAAAGAACAGGTGTACCCTCGGCCTTTGCAAAACAGAGATAAATATCCCTTCCATTTCTAAGAAATGTTGCACTCAGCTACAAAAATGCAGCTGCCAAAGCTGCCACAAAGAGGATCTGCTACCTTCTCCCATGTAGGGACAGAGTGTGGGTAAAATCCTACAGGATTTTATTTTCCTTAAAGATTTGTAAAGCTAACTTGAAATACTTTCTTCATCAAGAGCATAAAACAACATGACAGAGCGAATTCCTTCCTGTTAGATTATATCCATGAATGAAAGTTTAATTGTTTAGGTTAAAACTGTTTAGGGAAACCTGCACATGAATAGGAAGTCAGGCTTTTAAGAAAGGCAGTCATAAATATAAACAGAAACCTGATGCCAAACAGCAATTAGTGCTTTGTTCCTTTTTTTGAATGACAGCATGCCTTAAACTCATTTATTTCCAGTTATGACTTGCAGTAATGTGTAAAAATACTTCTGTAAATCCACTAAATAAGTTTTGTCTTTTCACTGAGGTTCTTCAGCTTTTGCCGACTTTCTGTGCAATGTTACCCCTTTATTATGCAAGACATAAAGGTGTCCACCTCTTTTTTCAGCTTTGTTTGGAACAGTAATTATTCATAACTGACTTACCTAGAAATGTTTCACAGATACACACAGAGATTGTGCTCACTAGTGGGAGTGCTAGCCAACTGACTGCCAGTATTTTAAAAGCCATGGCATGTAGACTATGTGCAGATCTAGATGGTTCTAATTGCTTGCAGTTGTTGAGTGACTGTCGAAACCATTCATTCTGACTGACAATGGTAAATTTTGGGGGAAATGTCACTGTAGACCAGAAGGTAGATTTTTCAAAGGCACAAATGGTAGTCAGGCATCTCGTTGTCATTTGCTCCTTTGAAAATCCTGCCCAACTCCTTAGACAAGCTGCCTGGTAAACAGATGTGTAAGGATAGATTGGACAATTGGGTATCAACACTATCTTTGAACTTCTTGGATGAGGAGTCTGCCAAATTTTTTTTGGCCTTTCCTCTAACACTTAATGTCTTCTAAGATGAAACACTAGCAAGTTCTTTAAGCTCATGTTATTTTAAATACAGGCCAAGACCTTTAACGAATTTGCTTAGTGGTGGCAGAGGAAGAAGAAAGATTTGGTCCTAAGTGTTGTTCAATAGCATGTCTTGGTTTTCTCTGGATGGTAGCCAGGACTGATATTTAAGAGGTGTTTTGCTGATGGACTATTCTACCTCAGTGACAATAACAGAGTAGCACAGTCCACAGCAGCTTATCCATCTAGCTAAATCTAAGAATAGATTCATAAAATCAGAGAAAATCACAGAAGAGCCTGCAAGAGTTTAACTCACATTATCAAAAGCAAAAGGAATATAATCCTCTTCTAGAGAACTAGTTCTCACACTCTGGGGGCAAACAGAGCATTGTCATCACTCCAAATTCATCATGTACCACCAAGCATAGTTAATCAAACTTTTAATTGAAAAAACACCAGGAAGATAATGGAACTTTGACCACACAGATAATGGAACTTTGAAGACCACCTGTCGCAATCTTACAGATCCTGATGGCCCTTGGACTAGAATCTGAAATAGTTGAAGAAACTTCATAAAAACATATCTGCACAGCAGTGTAAATAAAAAAAAGGTTAAGAAATAGTGAAATATCAGTAAAAAAATAATTGCTTGTTTAGCTTACACTGTTTTGATTTGTTAGATTTAAAAATGTGTATGTAGTAAGGAAAAGATTTTCCAATAGCTGTTTTTAGCAGAATTGGTACTGGGAGCTTAGAGTGATATCTAAAAGGAAAAGAAAACAAACAGAGAAACTACCAAAGAGTTGTGAACTAATGCTACTGTACTAGATATGTGACGTGGAGATTGGCCTACTGGAAAATTGATTAAGATAGAAAAATTGAATTAATTTATTATTTTATTTCATTGACTATTTCTATCACATTTTGAATATTAAGAAATTAAGATTCGTTGTATTTTACTCTAAATTTTCTTCAGGCTGAAATAACACAATTTTTCTAGAAAATAAACATTTACATTTTTAATGTTAATTTCACAATATATAATAAAAGGTTTGCTACTCACTGATGGGCTTTTTGAAGTCCACAAAAAAAATCTCCCCATTTTACTGCAAATTAAAATGACCACCCATGAAGTAAAAAGTTTCAAACAATTTCAGCAAGTGTTTCAATTTAAAAAAAGGCCCAAAACAAAATCACAGGAAGCTTGGTAGAGAAAGAGTCAGTCTTAGATCTGGGAAGACAGGTAGAAACTAGAAGCAACTTTAAAGTATCAACAGTGCTCAAGAACCATTTTCTCTTGCTTTTTCATCAGGTGCCTTTGGTGCCTTTGACAATGACATAGGGTTGAGGCTTTAAAGAACATGCTGAGAACACATTGTTAGCAGCCACGGCTTAACACACCTTCTGTCCGCATCTGAAGACCTTGATGTGGAGTCTACTGCCAGAAATCTATTTAAATGAATTAAGTGGCTATAATGAGCATCTGCCTAGGTCTAAAGCACCAAAAATCCAAACTTCTACAGGCTCCAATTAAGCAAAATTCCCAGTGTTATCAATGAGTGGGCTCCACAGCACCTTCCAAGTCCTGAAGATAACTAAATAAATAAAATTAATGCCACGGGATAAGGGATAAAAATCACTGAGAACATGAAAGTACTGAAAGCTTTCTGGTGGGTCTTTTAAAAATCACTTTAACTGAAACTCAAAGACTTTGGAAGAGGTCTTAATTTTCACCAACTCTAAACTTTCTAATGTGATACAGAATTTCAGCACTGAGGCAAAAAAATGAGGAAAGCTTAACCTACAATTACTCATCTAATAAGGTCCAGAAACTTACTCTTAAGCAGCTGAGATAGCTAAATTTTATCTGGATTAAGCATCTGAACCTCTGGGACGACCTCCAAACCTTTTATGATACATCTAAAATACACTCTTTTTTAACAGTCCATATGCTCTTTGCCAGTCGTCTACCTCCAAACACAGGCACTATACAGCCAACTCTTAATGTATATTAAATCCCCTGATAGACACTCTTATTCAGAAAGTGCCCTTGATCTACCGTAGCTTTATCCTCCCAGTTTAGTCTCTCAGATTTTAGAGTTCACCAGTGCTTATGTGAAGATTTCGTAAGTGTAACAGAGCAATAACTTATGTTCTGATTTCTTCACTTTTTCTCAGTTTTCCTTAAATCTCCTGTGTCCCCATAAAGAAAAGCCTCTTGCAGGGGGAAAGGGACTTGCAGTACTCTAGACTGCACGGCTGCAAAGGACCTTTTTCCTCTGTCTCTGCCCTCTTCTGCTTTATATGCTGCCCCATTCCCTTTCATGTAATTAATCTGACAAGTTTTTGAACAGCTGTCTAACTTTTTCCCTGAGCCTCAAGTAAAAAATTTTTATCTTTCCTAAGAACAGCATGGAAAACTTTTCCAAGTCAGTTAACAGTTTGTCTCACTGTGGGTTTTTAAAGTCTGAGTACAGATTTACAGCATGTTTTATGTATATTTTTTTAGTCCCAAGGTCCCTTCTCTTCACAGATACATACACAATGTGTCATGTAGAAAATATAAATTGTTGATTGTACAGGCACTTTCCTTCTTTTTAAACCTTTCCAAAGGTCTTTTTGTTAAATACACCCAGACACCATTTGACAGATGAGGGGCTAATTGCTCTGTGAATTACCTCTATCGATTCCTGTTTCATGTTGAGCCAAACAAACAAAAGATATTAATGCTTCGAAAAAAATGAATGATGACCTTTCTCTGCAAACACAGCTTGCGGCCTCTGATTATTGGTGATTCCAAAGAGCAGCGGTCAATCGCAATAGCTGTAACGCTATGATCACTATAATAAGCTTGCCTGACCTTCTCTGCCATGTTAAGTGGTTTAAATTTATTTGCCCAACAACAGTGGAGCTTTCATTTAAAGTCACAGAACATTCAATTCTATCTAAAGATCCAAGCTATTTTTCTAAAGCTTAAAAAAAAACCAAACCAAAACAACAACAACAAAAAAAAAAAACAGCTCCACTTGGAAGTGATAATAATACTGGATCCAAGACACAGACAAGGACTTATTTTAACCTGCATAATCAAGAGTCCTTGTTATGGCTCTAACACTGTGGGTTTTTTCTTGAGCATTTTACCTTCCCACTGATCCACTTGTCTTAGAAATGTAATCTATTTTGCACTCTCCCTTCAACAGAGTTGCAGTTGGGCACTATCTTTGTAGTTATCCCAGCTGCACTAAAAGAAAATCATTATCATTGAATGCAAATGCAGCCCTAAAATCCAGTACCTGTAAGCAAGATTTCCTGAGAAGTGGTCAATAGCAGAATTTGGTTACAAGCAAAATTCCTGTGAGTCCTTCATCAATGTTCTTGCTCTTTTCCCTCTTCCTAGACAGGGTTATTGTGAGAAAAAAAGTAGAAATCAAGGTGAGGCAAACCAGAGAAGATGAAGTGCTTATCTTTTTGCTGGAAGCAGTCTGCAAATTTGCTGGAATATTCTTTATCTTGAGATTTCCACCTCCCTCCTGGGTTTCCTATGGACAAGAATACATGCAAGACAATCCTTCGTCTTGATGTCTGTGATAATATGACAGTGTATCCATAAAAAGGGAATAATAATCCTTAGTCCCCTTTTCAAAGTGCTTTTCTAAGTGTTGGATACAGCAACCTCAGTAAAGTCCTTGGGAATTCAACATTCATTTTGATCACTGTTATAAGCCACTGCAGTCTGGTATAAAATGAAGGCTGAAATACAGCAACAGGAAAATATGGTCTAAATTTGTTAGAGACAAAAATACAGGATCAGAAATGATTCCTGGGGGAAACCAAAGCCAGCAGAAAGCCATTCACTTCTCTCAACCTCATTTTTTAAAATTCTATTTACCTTCCTCTCTGCAAGGAAGCAAAACCACTACTGCTGAGGAAATTCCCTCTCCTTCCACACATACCAAGTGCCAGCTCAGGGTCAAGGCTCAGTTCTAATCTACCATTTACCCAGAAAGTTGCCCTCACTCTCCTGGTCCCCATCCCTGGGTTTTCAGCATTCCTGGAGCTTGTTCAGATCATGGCCTCTGAGTGCATGGATTAGGCCAATATCCGCTCTCTGAACCCCACTTCCAGCCTGATTGCTAATTCTTCTCTCAATTCCCTCAAAGACAAGGGAATTTGAGGAGGAGCAACAAATGGTCATCAAGATGACTGCTATGAATAAAAGAGAGAATTAAGAGGTGAAAGGAAGCTCAGATGTGTTGGTGGACTGGTGGCATCCTCAAAGGCAGATTTAAGTAGTGATGTAGACGTGCTTAGCTTGAGGAAAACTTGGAAGTGCTATAAAGCTGAGTCAAGTGCAGGAGGGTAGGACCTGCCAAAAGAAGTTTTAAATGAGGTAGTCTAACCATAGAAAAGACTACAGGAAGGAGAAATGTGGGGAAAGTACCCTAAAATTTTCTCTGTGGATATACTGGCACAAAACGTAGCTGTAGAGGATGTTTGTGTCTGTAAAAGAAACTTCTTCCCTAAATGAATTTATTATCAAAATGCCCCTGAGGCTGGAATTTAATTTCAAATAGAGCTTAAGTAATCAGACATCTATGTCTTGGAGCTGTGAAAGTCTGAGGCATGTTGTGCTGTGAGAGACAGTTATATCTTTAACATCAAAAATTAAAATTGTGAGAAAAGTATGTTTCAGGCTTAACAAAACTCTGATGCATTTATGTATCCATATCAGAGTCCTAGCCAAGGAAGGAACAGTCCTTTTACACCTTCATGTGTCAAATAGCCTTGAGTCATGAGAATACCATAAAGGATGAAATCTCAGTGGCCAGACCAAGGAAGAAGTTTTTCGTTCTCTCTACCCAGGCAATCACATCCTCACTGCAGTTACTGTCCAGCTGGCCATCACTGAGAAGGGCAGTTCTTTAC
>JANIJG010016444.1:113972-157275 GCA_024611175.1 Megaceryle torquata
ATAAATTAAAAGAAAGACAAAACCACAACACAAATAGTCTCAATAACACGCCTTGCCCAATACTGATGTTGCTACAACAAGGTTTTGATAAAGGAATAGACCTTTTTTTTTAAGCAATACCTCTTCTCAACTAAAATCCTCTGTAAGTAAGAGCTTTATTATCTCCAATTTCTTGGCAGCCACTAGAGGAAAGGTCACTTAATAAAGTGCATTTATTCCTCATTGTAGGAAAACAATATGTCATCCCTGTGTTCATTATTTACCAAATTGTCTTCATTTTTTTTCTTCACCTGCTGGGCTTTAGGCTATAAAAATAAATAATATTATAAGACTAAGTCAGGTATTTTCTGAAAGGATCAGAATTTGTCAAACAAACTCAGTTCATAGAGAGTGAAAATCAGAGTGGTGGTGCTAAATGATTCATCCTCGGGAAAAGACATACAGTTAGGACCACAGACTGGGAGGAGGCTGGGTTTAAATAAGCTGAGAAAGAGTTGTAAACTGTGAGCTTAATAATGGCTAATAGCTTAAAATGCATAATATATAAAAGCTGAAAAGAGAGTTTAAAAAGTAAAAGAAAAAAAAATATCTAGGCCATTGAATCATTTCAGGATTTTCTGATCCTGTGATAACATTTGACCAAAGCAAAATTCAGATCTGAATTTTCTTGTTCAGAAACAGAGCCTAAATTATCTGTTAGACAAATGAATCCCTGAAGGTAATAAAAATAAAAACCTCCAATCTGATTACAGATTTCAGGATCTTCAAAGACTTTTCCTAAGAGCACAAATATTCAACAGGTTTTAGGATGTAAGCATCCCAGACACTTCTTAAAAAACCTTACAGATTGAAGATTCATACATTCAAACACTCTAGTTCTTTTAATAGTGTTTTCTTCCCCCAGCCTCTCACTTTCACCTGTACATACTCAGCCTTGAGGGAAATGAAATGACACAAGGCAAAACTAGAAGGTTAAAAAGATTACATCTCTCAACACTATTTTTTTTTTCAGCAGCCATTTGAATTTTTATCCCTAGCATTTTTCAACCAACTTTAGACAAAACTAATAGGATATGCATCTACCACATCTGCGACTTTTTAATTTGTGTATGTTGCATCCAGCTTGCCTGCTCTCCATCTGCTTGTTGTCTTTTTGAGCTACAATTGTGCAGCGAGTCTTACACAGGCAGATGCTGAGGGGATGGAGTCTCTTTGCCTATATCCCCTTTCCAAATCAGAACCTTGCTCCCCAAAAAAGGGGTGTGTCCCTCCATCCTTCTCACAGTGCTAAACACCACGGGACAAAGATCTAGGGCCAAAAGGAGATTCCACAATGAAAAAGCATTATTTAACATGAACCAGAATCCCTGTGTTGCAGAAGTAAATGCAAGGAATTACCCTGTGTGGAATCTCCATGAATTTGTGGCTTGATTTTAAATACTTTGACTGGCAAAACCCTGCTTGTGCACGCAGTTCATCCACCTCCACATTACGCAGTGCAAGTGGAAGTCAGGGGAGCACCTAAAATGTAAAACTATGCCTTTAGGGGGTTAATATGCCAGCTTGAATAACTCCTATGGCTGAAGTTTATTAAATCCAGCCAGCAGACTGTCTGATTGCTAATAGGATTTCCAGTGTAATATCTCCTTGTAAACAAAATACTGCACTTTATCTGCTGGACATCTGAGTTGCATGCATGTGTATGTGTGTTTGTACGTGTGGCCCTTCGAATCCCTTTTCTGCATTTATTAAGCATCAGAAAGTAATCCCCTCATGGTGCAGCCAAATATAAAACATGAAAACTCTTTAAAGCAGCCTGTAGGATGCAAAGCAAATCCCTGTAAAAAGCAGGTCCTTTTACTAAGTTCTTCAGAAAGCATATAAAGATATTTAGCCTTTTATTCACATCAGGAACAGAGTTGTCTTTCTTTTCTCTCCCTCCACCCTTTCCTTTTTTCCCTGCAGCCCACAAATACACACAATGGTCTTTAACATTTGATCTTGTGCCTTGTGCACTATGCCCCAATAACAGCACACTGCCCAGTGTCCCTCTGAAATGTGCTCATTCTGTCACCCCTAAGCAGTCAGGATTATAAAATGTTTTTGTTATCAAAACAGCTCATCATAATGATCCTCACTTCTGACCATCACAGTACTCACAGGGAGTCCTGTGTTAGGTTGTAATGTGCAGGATTTCTTGAAGATGTTATGGAAACCAGTGTTTTTTTGTTGTTGTTGTAATACAGACATAGAAGATACCACATTGACTACCTTTTTCCTGTTGACTTTTCCCTCCTTTCACTAAACGTGTACATGAGCCTATTTTCTGTACTTGGACTCTCTCACTGTTTTCAGTAGGACCTGCATAGGTTGTTCTGGTCAAGATATTTTATATTATCAGATAATAGTCTTTAATAAGTCACTCTCATTTTAAGTTTATGTATTTCAAATAGAAATCGATCATATGAAAAGTCTCTGTCCCAAGCTTTCTGCAAGACTTACCACATATAAAACGATTCTCAAAAAATAGAAAACTCATGCTGTATTACCAATATTGGGTAGTGATGCCACCTGACCTGTCACTCAACCCTCACAGGTAACTCCATGCAACTTTCCTCTGCTTCTTCCCAAATGAAAGTAAGAGTGAGTCTAGAACATGAATAAGTAGCAGAAGCAGCCCATAGTCATGGTAGTACTATGGAAGGGAAAATCATGGGCATAGCCAGTGCTTTAACCTAGAAATTTCTCTCTCCACATCTCAAGGCTCTGTATTGCCAGCAACTGTAGCAGAGAGAACTTTTCTTCTGTAATTTCTAAGTAGAGTGTATGAGACTCAAACATTAATATGAAGTCCCCTGAATTCTGCACAACACTGAAAAGCAGCCAGGATGGAACAAATGCCACCCAAAAGTGCTGCTGTTATGAATTCAGCTCTTTTCCATTTTAGACAGTAGAAGTTGTCCAGCAAAAAGCATTTCATGAGTTTAAAATCAGTAATAAATACACAGACAGGAGAGCACACTGAATTCCCCTTGTCAAAAAAAAACCAGTTTGTAGGTTTGCTGGCAACCACGTAGACAATGCTGGCATTGCTTCCAGCTCACAGGATGTCACCACTCTGGGGGCTCTGCCTTGCCATGTATGAGCAAGGATAGCCAACTTGAATACCACCTGAACAGAGGCTTAAGACTGGGTAGGTCAAACTCAAATATCTGGCACATTTCCTGGTTGCCAAATCATTCTGCTTGAGATAGCTATTACACAGACAGAGAGTGATAGTTCCCAATCTCAGCCTAGAAATCCACAGACATTCGTTTTGGTTTTTTTTTTTTTTTTTTTTAAATTAAAAGCAAATAAGACTCCTAAATTGCAAGCCTCACTTATCAAATGGCTAATGTTATCTCATTCTGCAGTTTTAGCCAGCTCTCCCCAGTGGTCTGCCAAATAAATACCATTCTTTGTTTCATCCAGATTGATCTTCAAATCAGTCTGCCCTCCACCCAGCTTCTATCTTCTGAAGACACTAAATGTATCATTCCAGCACATTAGTGTAATTGCCTATAATAGAGATGTGCAGTTAGAGGTAATTTACATGCACATATGCCTAACAGTGCCCTCACATACTCATTGAGCATAAGGGATGGCAGGTAGAACCTTGTGAATGAGTTAGATGAACACTTTCTCATTATTATTCTCTATATATTTCTCTTGTTGTTTTGGAGGTTTTTTTAAAGGAACAAAAGGACAAAAGTGATGTCAACAGCATCTCCATGTTCTTCTTCACATGTTCAAAACAACTCCTAGTAATAATAGTAGACTTGCTGAGAAATCTACATAGTTGCACATATTTAGTCCATAGATAGAAGAGAGTAAGTGGACAATCCCACTAGTACAGACTCTGTCCTTCAGGAAAGTCTAAAATTATCAGAGGTAAAGAAGCATGAACACTTCAATAATCACTGATTGTCATGTACTTGCTCCATAATCCCTTATTCAGACACACAAGATTCAATATAATAAACAACTTTATATAATTTTCTGCACAAACATTTTCATGAAGTCCTCACCAACACTGCCCTTGAGGTCCCTAAGGGTAAATGAATCTCAAAGACCTGTCATGAATTGAAACAAAAAAAAAAATGTTTTGAGAATTACTATTTTAATGGAAAATAGAAAAATAAAAATAAAAATCTCTCTTCTGCCAATTTCCCATATGGTTTTACCCCTATTTTTCCAAGAAATTGCTAGGGATCCTTTTCCCTCTAATAGAAATAGCTTTTGCAAGAGGTTGAAAAAGTGTTCCCTCTTGAAAACAGAAATACAGACCCACTCCTGCTTGTGTTTATGTGAACCATATATTCTTATGCAGGCACAGATTTTGTTCCTGGAAGGTTTGGGTTTTTTTAAACAAATAGAAACTGGACTTAAAATAAAGAAGAATTTTAGGGTTCAAGTTTTATATTTAGTTAGCAATTGCACTGTGTCTTAATATCCTATGCTACTTTTATATTTTCCACATGCAGTGTAATTCCCCTTCCCATTATGCCATGCAATTTTCTGTGGCACACAGACTCAACTTCATCATACACATGATAACGTGGTATTTTGAGATGAAGAAAAAGGTTATTTATTGAAGAGTTAAAATCCCTGAATCTGATTTTAAACTTGACCAGATTTTACGTTCAATGCCACATAGAGGATCTACTCCATTGAGTCATGAAGCTGAAAATAACCCAAACCTAACATTAAAATTATGATTTTGCACAGCTGAGATGTCTCTTTCATACCTCATTGAGTAATTTGCAATGTAAAACTGCTGCCATAGAAGATCCTCATTCAGTGATTTTTATATGGATCTTGCTATTTAGGGAGAAGAAGCAAAAGAAACCAAGAGCCTGTTCTAGAGGAGGTGTAAATCAGACTATTTCTGCTGAGGACTCAGTCTGGACTGTCAGATGCTTTTCTAGTCAAGCTTCTGAAAATGTAATGTTTTCTTACATGTCCAAAATTATTTAAAAACTTCCATCTAATTTTTAAACCATCTTCCTACCGACAGGACTTTTGTAGCCGAAATTCCTCTCTCTCACTGTAGAAAATCCCTTATGCAGGATTGCATTAGTGGGAAGGAAATCTTTGCAAACCATCCTTCAGAGAATTTCATCTAGTCTATAATTCTGGAGAGAGCAGGATTTGAGTCGCCCTTCTCATCAGCACATGCACCCAGGCCATGTGGAGGGGACTACTGGGGACTTTGCACTCCCTTGGGAGCACCATGTCAGTCAGAGACCTTCTAGCTTTCAGTTGTTCCAAGAATCTCTTTTTTTATGTTCTCCATACTGATGAGACTCAGTGGGAGGCTTCAGGCTCAGTGTTGTTGACTTTGGTGCCAACACACTTACTTACTAAGCTTATTTCTTCACCCTGTTCCTACAGGGGGCTGTCTGTGGAAGAGACATTTTGGGTGGGAGAGCTCTGGCAGGAATGTAGTCCCCAACTTGTCATCACAGGGAGACACAAACTCATATACTGATCTTATAATGCATTGCAGAACAATAGATTATTTTTTTATGACAGGGGTTTTTCATAAACTGAAATGCTTATGTAAGTAATCATTGAATTTTAATCTGTATTAGTGATATAAATGGATTGGACAGAGGCAAGCAAATTTACACATGCTTAAATAAGAAGCTTCCTCAGGGACTTCCCTCTTCTTTGTTCTCCAGCTCCAGGTACATTTTCTCTCCCTTTCTCTTGTAACTTTATCTTTATTGATTTTATAATAAACCACATGTTACAATGATCAGCAATTTTTCAGATACAATGATAATACTTTGCTCTTATAGAATAATATTTTGCACTCCTGGCTTCTTCCATCCAAGTATCTCAAGCACTTTGCAAGCTTCACTTACTTAATGCAGATCAATTACAGGCAGCACCTCTTTTAATAACTCTGCTTTTCCTTCAAGGGAAAGTATTTGGCAAACCTGAATCATGGCTCAGTGTTAACATAAACACACAAATAATCCAATGCAAACACAAATGACTTCCCTCGTTTACAAAAGGCAGCATGGCACATGGTATTAACCACTAATCCAAGCTTCTTTAGATTTCTTTTGGATTCCCCTGAAATGAAAGCGTGTTCTGCTTTTCCTCTTGTCATTTGTCAGGGTGGAGAAGTTGTCGCTTGGAAGCCTGACACTATTCCCACCTCTTCCCGTGTCAGCTGTCATTGAGTCCCTGGCAGACAACGTGGCTGAAGCGGGATACCTCAGTCTCTTCTTTCCCACACTTGGGGTTTCTAGATTAGGGAAAACCACCACTGTTCCGCACATTATAAAACTTTTAGCAAGAGGCTAATGAAATGCAAAGCTTTCTATAAGACCATCACTAGCCTTCCTATCAAATCATCTGAAATATTTATTTGCCCTCTTGAATAATTGATAGGGGCATCAGCTCTCCCGGTCAATTGATTTATTAAGGGACTGTTTGGAATTAAACAGCTTAAAGATATTAGATTTAGCAGCGACCTTGCTTGTTAGCATATTCATTTACCTACGGGAGCTCCCATTAGATATTGTTAATACATGACGTTCCCAGTCACGGCCTGGATCTCCTCAAATTGCATTAACACTGGGCTGTTTAGCCACAGAATAACAGGTTTGATTGAGTGCTTGGGCTTGGTGTAATTAGATTTTCCTAGAAAAGGGGGGACTATTTTAATGCTGTGTGCGTTAAACTAGATATGTCATCAGCATTACTGTAATTGGCAAACAGGAGCTTTGGAGACCTGGCTGTGTGTGAATGTTTGTGTTTATGACTTGTCTTGCCATTGTCATAGATGGCATATAATAGCTCTGCTTACTTACACATGCATGACACTGATAGAAAGTAGCTGGCTTTGTTAATAAGCATCTCTTTTTAAATTGGTGGAATATTCTATACTGAATAATGGGATCAGTTCATTGTTAGTTAAAACTGCCAATTATTTCTCTCACTGAAAAGGTTACAAAACTGGTTAATCGATGAAAACATAGCATGTGTTTGTGTGCATGCTCATTCTATGGATTTCTGTTAGATATATAGAAAGATAACCTTCCCACAAGCTGTGACTCTCTGGCTTACCAACTCTAACAAAACTTACTGGAGAACACCTTTATGCCCCTCTCACTACACTTCTACACCACTTCCACCAGGGCACAAACCTGTTCATTTCCATTATTCTAGCATAAAATGGAGTACATAGTGCTGAACTGGGCACTTCACTTTTAATTACATGCACCTTGATATAATTAAAGGTGCACACAGATAATCAAATGCTTGCTATCCATGTCTAACGGCATGCTTCCTTGGGATGTGTGTGCATGAAATTGCCATTACCTTCCAAGAGCTCTCTGTCTGCCAAAACTCTTTTCTAAGTGTACCTGCAATTCTATGATGCGTGCTGGACACTGCGTTAGCAGGGACACATGGAAAGACTGGATGGAGTACAGGGAAGAGCAAAAAAGATTGTAGAACTTGGGCAATTGTCATAAAACTGAAGAAAGCATAAGTGTTCACTGTGACTTAAAAGGCAAATCCAGAGAAGCATAGCTGGAAAACATATTCAAATGGTGTGTAAAATTCATAGAGTACTCACAGCGGTCAATGGCAGCTTTGTCTCCATCACAATTTGATTATAAAGATTTAGGATGGCTCATGAAAACACAGTTGTTCACAGTCAATTCAGGGAGCTAACAACAAGTCTGTGTTTCAAAAAATCAGGAGACTACTGATGCAATTGCAGAGGGCAGGGAACGTATTTATTTGTATGAGGACACACACATACATATATTAGAACAGCCTGTTAGGTAGTAATGGAACTGAAGTTACTACAAGAGAGAATAGCTATATAACTATGTAAGTAAGGAACATGCTACAGCCAGGAGCCTGTATGTAAAGCAGTGTTCTCAATATGGTAATTTTCATCACTAAACAGAAGGAAGAGCAAAAGGAAAAAGGAAAAAAAAAAAAAATTTCTTTGCCCCCTTCTCCCAAACAGTACTGGGAAAGGTCCTGAAGGATATACGCAAAACTGAAAACAAGTCTGAAATACCACGTTTTCCCCAAATCTGTGTTCTCTTTAATGAACAGATTTGTTCTGCCAGTTCTTCAAGAGGTGAGGAATCCAGTCTTGTCTTTTTTTTTCCTTTCCAGTGGGATCAAAATACTGGAAATGCTGTAGAGTGGCTGGTTTGTTTTTAAAAGCCAAATTATTTAATGTGCCAAAGTACCATATTTGGGAAAGAAGAGATTTCCAAGAAGGGTTCTGTGTACAGCCAAAGCAGTAAATAAAAAGGAGCAACAAAAGTCAACTGTTCATGAGCAGGGTCTAAGAGGATTTGAAGTTGGAGGAAAGGACTTGAGGCAGGTGACTGGCAGAGACAGCTGCTTGAATATTTCAATCTGGCCTGAGTTTTGTATAATGTATTTATTTTATTTGCACTCAAACATGTACTCATTAGTAACATGATCCTGCTGCTAAACGCCAGCTCAGGACAGGGGTGCTTCAGAGCCAGGGCTTCAGAGTCAAACTCCAGACCCACGCGGGCAAACAAAGACCAGGGAAAGATGACTCTCGGTTACACAAACAAAATCAAGAAACAGCTCGGATTTGCCCTAAAAGGAAGGCACAAAACCAGAACAGAATGACCCACCCTCAGATTTTAACTCAGGCCCAGAGATGTCAATACAGCCATTTATATTTGCAGGACTCATGCAAATTGTTTTCCTTATGACTCTGCATTTCCCGGCTCCAGCTGACCCTGGAGCTTCTCAGCCTACATACTCCCTTTACTAGGCAAGTTTCTTGGCTCACTCAGGCACATTGGTCATCGGCATCCAGCTAAAGTTCACCAGAGTTTGTGATGCAAATTTCTAGCTGGTAACAAAAAGTAACTTTTTTTCTTTCTCTTTTTCTTTTTCTTTTTCTTTTTCTTTTTCTTTTTCTTTTTCTTTTTCTTTTTCTTTTTCTTTTTCTTTTTCTTTTCCTTTTCCTTTTCCTTTTCCTTTTCCTTTTCCTTTTCCTTTTCCTTTTCCTTTTCCTTTTCCTTTTCCTTTTCCTTTCCTTTCCTTTTTTCTTTTCCTTTTCTAATTCTCTGGCAAATATTTTGAATGCAAAATTTTGAATTTTCTAAAATGGTACTGTTAAAAAAACCCACCCGAACAAAAGTAGAAAAATTCCTCCTGTTTCAGCACTGGAATTCCTGGGAGGATCAGTAAGGGAATCTAATCATAAATGCAAAGTGCAACTGGCAACCTGATTCCTCCTCTCACTGAAAGAGAAACAAAATAAAATCACCACTATGATTAACAAATGAGTAGATTTTTTTGCAAGTAACTAATAATCCAGCAGATTATTGTTTTTAATGGACAATTCTCTGCTAGTTCACATTAAAAAAGATTCATGAATAACAGGGTTTCCTGAATCTGAAGTATCTGCAGAATAACCCTTAGAGCCACATGTTCCCACAACACCTATCAGACCGTTACACAATCTCTCTGCACCCAAAAAAGCCACCTCCCCTCACAGACTACAGCAGTGCCCAACGAGTCCCACACTAATAATCAAATAGTCCCACACCAGCAATCAATTCAGTTCAGCAGTAAAGAAATACTTGCTGTAAATAAAAAGTAGAATAAACTGGAACTAATGATTTATCCCATGTTTTCTATGAATTGCTATTTCACTAGACGTGACATTGAACCGGGGGGGAAAAAAAAACCAAAACAACCCCAAACAAACAAACAAAAAAACCCACCCAAGAGTCGAGGTTGAATATAAACAGAGCAGAGTTTGCATTCCTGGGCTGATGTTTTATTTAAAAAGGCAATTCTGGTTGCCATCTTTTCTTTTTCTTTTTTTTTTTTACCAGAAATAATATTTTCCAAGTATTGCTTTTCTCAGTTATTCATCTCATCTGCAAGAAGCTACTCCTTAAAATATCTTGGAGCCCTTTTTTCCCTTCTATTTTTTTTTTTTCCTTTCTAATGCCTGAGAGGAAAACATGTATTCAAGTAACAGCAGCAGAAAGCCCTGCCCAATCCTTAATCACTGCTTACTGATTTAGGTCCATTTTATTAGCAGGCAGTCCTTTTCCAGAAAGTCATTTTCTTGGCAGGGAGCACAGAATATTTGCGGGGGCAGAGGGCCGTGTCCCGCTGCCGGTCCCCCCCACGGCTGTGCCCTCTGCGCCTGGCCAGCCCGGGAAGGCAGCAGGAGTTTTAGTGCCAGAGTTTTGTCTGACAATACTCATCTCTGTAAGTGTGAATGAGTGTTAGATATAAAGCAGGAGGCTGGATACAAAGGACCCAACAGGGCATAAAAACAATACATATTGCACACTGTGACTCCTCTCATGGGCAAGGCAGGAATAGAAGGAGAGAGAAATAGAGAATTTCACTCTTTGCACTGAGAGATTTTCTTGGTTCTGGGTTTGTTTGCAATTGTTTACATGTCAGCGTAAAAATAATGGATTTGGGGAGAAGGACCTGTTAAAAACCTTTCTTAATTTAGAACAGTTTTTCACTGCCTCCCCTCCCTAGTCACTATTTGTCACAGTCAACTACTGAAATCCGCTATTAATCGCTAAATCCAGATAATGGCGGAGGTGGGTTGGCTGACCTGTGAAATTAGGTCTGCATGTAGAAAGGAATTGAACTGTGCGAGCTTTGGAAATAACTCTGTCGGTATTTACATTAGCATTTGAACATCAAAGATCTCCCCTGGGCTCCTCTAGGTGCCTCTAATCCAAGTACCAATCAACCAACTCAGCTTTTCCACCCAGCCAGCCCAGCTTGGAGACCCTCAGAGATATATCCTAGCCAACCACAAGGCAGGTGAGAAGCTTCTTACTGGTTGTCAGTCCCCAGGTTTTCATGAGAGCAAGGCCCCAGGAAATGTTCTAATATAAAAAGGAAAAAAATCAGCATTTTTATTTCACAGGAGAAGCAGCTTACCCACCTTGTGAGCAAGCCTGTGCACAAATTGCAATTACCATCTTAAAAAGAGGCCTTTAAATACATCGGGCTCAGCAGACTATGGGAAAAATAGAAATTAAAAGGAAAAATAGAAATTATTTCCTTCTGTTATTACTAGTAATAATGTTATTGTTTTAAAGCAGCAGTCACCTTACAGTCCTGAAGGGCACTGCATCAAAAACTGTAAGCTGTCTGCATGAGCACAATCTGCAGCTGTACCTTCAGATCTCAAAGCACAGCTACCACTTAGGCAGAAGTCCCACGGTGACTTGGCCATATGGATGTTCTTCTTCCCATTCTGCAGATGGGTACAAAGATGGCTCCAGCAAACACGCACCTCCACTACTTGTTCAGTCTTCTTACTCCATGCAGAAGACTTTGCCGAAGTTCTGATAATTTGGAGGCATTTGTTCTCACCTGTCCCAGTTTATTAGCAAGTCATCTATTCTATTTGACAATGGGTTAAAATTTACTCAGAAGTAGTTTCAAGAGGAGAAGGAAGGCTGTATTACCTGCCTATTAGCTCCAGCCTCTAAGGGTGTGGGAGAGGGTTGGGAGAAGGGGGATCATTTACCACCATTTGCTAATAGGGTAGGTGAACTGCACAGCATCAAGTGTGCTGCCTCACGAGACCCATTGGCAGACACATTAGCTATTTAGCTCAAGGAACCCAAGGTGAAGGTTGATCTAAAGTATACCTTGGGATATTTTAAAGAAAACTTTAAAAAGAAAAATAAAATTGGAAAGCAATCCAGGAAAAAAAATAAAATAACACCTCTCAATGCCCATGTAAAAAAGTTGGCATGAATTTACTGGCATATTAAAAAAGCCATCATCATACAAGGCTGCAACAGAAATCTCCTACCTTTAGGCTGCCCCACCACCTCTTATATTTTTATGGACCTTTACTGAATTTATCCAGAGAGAAAGAAGAGGTAGAGAATAGATCACCTTTAAGGCTTTTCCTTTCTTTTCTTGTCTGTTTTTTTTTTTTTTAAATGACAATAGAATTTTTTTTCCTAAAGTTGTATTAGGGATTCACTTAAGCAGAAATGAACTGTAATATGCAAATAGTTCTAATTGGACTGCTAATAGAGCGTGTCTCTGTTGTTTTTTTGTAGGGAGTTTTATGCCTATGTAATCAGTGCAGACAGCCGTTAAGTAAATGAAGAGGCAACTAACAATGTCAGAAAAGAGACCGGGCGGTTCCAGCTGACACTACCCTAATCTTCCAGGACCCATTAAATGGCAGTTTCAACGCATTACCTACCATAACATCCTTGAATATCACTGATTTTATTTGCAGTATCAAACATTCCATTTCATGCCCCATTAACAGTAGGAGCCTGGGCTTTTTGACGCAGCTAAACATTTTACTAACTACCTGGACTAAGTAACCAATTAACTTTTGGAGACAATACGGCCAATTAAGCGCGAAAAGGTAAGGCTGTCATCCCCCACTAAAATTGAATTTCCTTTTCCTGATGGCACTTATTGTTGGTGTTCAATTGTTAATGGAGATTTGGTCCCTATTAAAAGGATGAAGCCGAAGGATAATGGGAAAGTTCAGAGGACTTGGTTCCTAAAGAGTAGGTCAGAAAATGTCCCAGTTGGCCACTAATTCAGTCATCTTTTCTTCATGCCAGCTCTCTTACTGGAATAGTATTGGCAATGTAGCTCTCGTCTGACTTAGCGTGATAATACATTGTGCAATATGGCAGCTCCAGAGACGTGTACACACACAGGGGTAGTTCCATGGGAAAAAAATAAATCAAAAATATAAACAAAAATAACTCTGTTTGATTTTGACAGTTGAAATATCGTTGTTCACACATATGGAGCTGTTTAGCATGGTGGTGAGCCTTTGAGAGAGCTCTTAAGCCAAGGGAGCAGGCACTGTCGTGGTGTTCATGTGAGATTCCCTGGCTGCTGTTAGGCAAGCCACAACAGATACACACCTGTATAAGCCTTAAATGTTTATCCTCATAATGTACATGGATGTTTTGATCCTTGCTATAAGGCTGAAACCGTCTGCCTTATCATGAGATCACCAATACACGAAGAAGGTGACACCTGAGGTGCTCTAATAAATATATTTTCTTCCTCAGAGGAGGTAGCAATGTGTCCATGTGTACTCTATAAAGAAAGAAAAAGTTTAGTGTTGAGACCTTCTATGTTTCTAATACAATAATTATTTCTTTTTATTTTATGTATGTACTCTGAGTAAAAATGTGTCATCCCCAACCAGGGAAAAAAGTTCCCAATGAAAAACATCGCAGCAACAAGCTAATGGGTAACAAGCTGAACATCACCTCAAAGTATGTGCTCTTCATGAGGTCTTTCAATTGGAGATCTCAAAGCACTTTCCACAAAACACCTTGTTAGAATAACTTTTTAATGGGTTTTTTTTTCTTTTTTTCCCCAGAAATGAGCTGAAGGAAGAGGCAGAAGACCCAAGTCAGTGTGCAGACACAAGAAATGGCACAGGTACAGAGGAGAATGTCCTAGACATACAACTTATAAACAGATCCACATGAAATAACATAAGGAATAGATTGCAAAGTTTGTCATAAAGCTTCTTTTGAGTCACCAGCCAGACAAGTCTGTGTGCTTGGCTCTTTGAGTCAGACAGAAGATATGTGCAGATAAACCCCCATCCCAAGGAAAGCACCCTCTTTGATAAGGGTAGTACACATCATCTAAGGGCACCCACTGTCTGAGAGTGCTGAGCCAAGCATCGACGAGGTGCAATATTTGAGGATCACATTTTTGTGAAGCTATGTAATGTGGAGTCCTTTTCTCTGCAGCAACAGTACCTGTTGAAGAGTACTATCAACAAAACATGTGTGCTTATAGCCCTTAAGAGAAAGGTGGAAAGCATCATACTTTTTGAGATTGAATAAATCCCAATGCTAGTTTTGTGGCTTTACAGACTTTGGGAATATTTCCATTATGTAAGACAAAGCTGAAACCCAGAGTCAGATGCAGACCTACTCTGCCATAACATATTTAAAGATTAGCCTAGCCACAACATAGTTAGTTCAGACTGTTATTAATCTAATCTCTTAAATGCATAGAATACCGAAACTAGAAAGCACGTGAACTGATTTCTCTTCGCTCTAATAGCAAAAATATGACTTTGGCTTTTCTCTGCAATGCTTCACACCATTAAGCAATTACTTGTGGCCAGAACCCCAGCCCCTATATTGCTACTTATGGTTAAGGGATTTTATTAGTTAGTTCACCAACTAAGTTTTGCAATTAAATCTGGTGTCATTAAGCTTTTGCGGGGCCCTAGTTCACATTGCCTCTGTGGAGGTCTCGTTACCTTGAGTGACTTACTACCCCAGTTTGAAATTCATAATACCCAGGTTACTCTACAAAACAAGCTTTTAAACAGTTATTGGAGTATCCTTGCGATCAGAAAAGTGTCTGAGCATAGCTTCCATCTCCTTCTTGACTGTAATAGATCTTCAAGGCTTATTCTAGTTAACCTACTATTACATCAAAACTGCAAAAGAAACAAAGTGTTTTCTGCCTTGCACATTATCACCAGCTACTGAAATTCCACAGCAATACCACCCTTTACTGGAGGAAAAGTCTCCATCTCATGATTTTTCTTCCTCTTTTCTCTGCACGGGTTCCTGTTTGAATCAGACACAGTAATCATTACACTTTAGCCTGCAAGATCTTTGAATTTTTGTTATGGTTCAAATATAGACTACCCCAACCCATTTCTGTTTTTAACTTTAGTTTGTGGGGGTTTTTTAAGTAAATATATTTTGGCATTTTCTCAGCTCCAAAAATGTTAAGATCTGTGGCTTGGTTGTAAAAATGGAAACACATTAATTTTAATTTGAAGAAGAAAGTTTTGTGAAACTATTTAGTTTAATATCAAGTTGTAATGAGAAAAGTTAAGGGAAGAAAAAGCTTTTAAAATAAATTGTTTAAAAATATTTAAAACCCTCCAACTCCACACCCCTGAAGATATATGGAGCTAAGTTGATGTCAGCACAGAGCAGAATCTTGCTCAATGGGAATTTTCCATTATTCTCAACAAAAAGCCCCTAATGCTCGTGGGTTCTGACAAAAGTCACAGTTATGAGAAACATATGGCCTTAATAATAAATTAAATCTTTGGTCAAAATCTAAATTACTCTTGTGTAAGTGAGGACAGAACTTGTCTGGCCATCAAGGCTGGAGGCAGCTATTGCAGTTGACTGGGGCTGCCCAGCCCCTTATGCTTCTCTAACACACAGGGCACACTAGACACACACAGGAATATGCTACAGTCCTCATCTCCCGTAGCCCTCTCCAGCCCAGGAGCACCAAGAGATATCTCCTGAGCATGTACAATTCAGGTCAGCCGGCAAGAGCCATAAATCTAATTTTTGTATTATAACAGAACATGCACTTCCACGGAGAGCACCAGCTTGAACAGCCCTAGTTAAGGCAGCTGTAGAGCTCAGGCTGCCACACTTCTTGGAGACCCAAGTCCCACAGCTAGATTCTCCTCTGAGAGAGCTGTTTGTTTCTTATTTCCTAGAGAAACCACTCTAAAAACCTTTTGAGGTAATCTTCGTGCAGCTTTAGCTTTACTATTACAGACACTTTTCCACCTATCCATCTTTTACTATAATAGCCTTTGCTTCCAGTTCTCTAGCTAACAGCATTTTCAAAGCAAGAGAAAGAAAAAAAGTCAACTGGTTGGTGCTTCAGTACTCAATATATCTCACCTGGTGTAATAAGAAACACCAGTCACCTACAGGCTACATTTCCCACACCTGCAAACCTCCCCAGGTTGATGTAGTTTATGTTAATTAGTAAAATACATGCATTTTTCACTTCTCCATTGTAAAGCTGCATCTTAGCAAGGACAAAGCATGGGAAGAGAAAGATTTCACACAGAAAGTTGTCCTTTTGTTCCAGGCTTTTGGCACAAGGAGTTTAGGGCCTCTGGAGGGCTTGGTTCCCTGAGCCAGAAAATCAGACTCCAATGGACAGTGCTGCTTTCTCCATCAGTGCACTTCATAAATCTCAAGTTCCTTTTAAAGCTTCATTGATAGAGAAACCAACTCTGTCCCACAAAGATTGTGCTGTGAAAGGGCAGGGGCATTTTATTCACCCAGTGTTTCTCCACAGGTTCCCTAAAGTGACCATTGTTTCACAACACAGCTTCTTCTATGAAATGAGTAAAGAAAAGGTATAAAGCTTAAATACTACAACTTCTATAGATCTGTCTGAAACACCTTGCTCTTGCCTTTGGTGGCTGGATAATGTGGACCTCGGGTGTGAAATTCCATATCAGTTGCAAAAGTACATATAATGTGCTAAGAACTTTGTGAGGAGTTATTCTGGTTGACACAGAAGATGATCACCATTCCTCCAGTCATCCAAGCTAAAAATGAGCCCTACACAGCACAGGCAGCTCCTTTGCAGAATCAGAGCCTTTCTTGCTTTCACCTATATTGTCTCTTTTTGACTCCCCCCTCCTGATTCCCTTGTGCTATACTCTATCCACACATGGGTTTTACCACTGCACAGCAACATGACCTGAAATGCCACCAGAGCTGGGATTTTTTTCTGCTTGAAAACTGGGTACAAAATAGACCTCCTTATGTGGGACCAGAGGGTAACTTGTTGCGTGGCTGGTAATTAGCAGGGGTGTAGGGTTGCATCTGTAATTAGGAGGAGCAGGCTGAGGCTGTAAATTCCCCGCTGTCTTCTTGAGGAGTTGAGTGCTGAGGCTGCCTGGTTATATGCTCTTTGCTAGATTAAAGTTGTTCCTCCTCATGATCTTGATGGGGCATGTTTGCCTCTGGTAGGGAACATATCTTAGGCCTTCAAAACTCACAACTGGAAAAATACTAGGGAAATTTCATCTTGGACCCAATAAATACTGCTGGCCTGGGAACACAGAGAGGAGATATTTGCCTGCACTAGATATCAAAAATCACTCATCACTTCTAGATGTCTGATTAATCCATATTTCCTGCACTATGTTTGAAATACTTAATTTGCTGAATGATCTTCTATGTGGTTTGCAGACTTATACCACTTACAGAACTTTCAGAAACAAACATTTCATCCCAGCTAGTTTTGAATTACTTTCCTTTTGCGTCTTTCCTTTAAAAACAAAGGACATGATTTTGACTGCAGCCTGTCAGATACGTGGTTGTATTTAACCCACTGTCCAAATTACACTTTTGATAGCCATAAACCAAATGAAGGAGGAGAAAATGCACAAGGAATTTGCCATCTCTTAAAGTAATTTCATCCCACAACTTAAAATCGTTACTAACCTCTGCAATACTTAATTAATTGAAATTACTCTAGCTGTAGGAATCTGCAGTGAAGAGGTCTCTAATAGTTACATGCAATTCGACCTGGAATTCAGTTAGAGCTAAAAGATACTTGAACAACATTTTTCAAGGAATGAAGAATAAAGACCCTGTTGAATCGAATCACTCATCCACTTTTTTTTTTTATATACTGCCTCTTTTTTTTTTTTTTCCCCTCAAGGCTTTGTTGGACATAATTCTTTGCCAGCTGAGATGTACACAAAGTACCTGCCTAAGAACAAGTTTAGCTTTGAAATAACAGATACAAGACTGTTTTGTTATTCAAACTACAGAAAAGTCAGTATCATCCAAAAGCCTAGCTCCAACCCACTCTAAAATGTTCCTTGGTTGATGAGAATGACTCATAGAATAGTTATAAAGACAACAAGATCTTTGTAAGAGACACTCCCTGCTCATTCGTATTTATGATAGCAAATTGTGATATCCCAGCCTGATTAATAAAGCTTGTGCTGCACTATATCACTCAGAAAGGATTCCAACAGATTTAAGCAGCCAGAGTTAGAGGAATTGTTAAATCCATGGTAGAGGCATGGCTGATTCAGATACAGAACTTGCCGGTATTTATCAGCAGCAATAAGAAATTGAATGTGCAGGGGGTAACACAATCAAGTTTATAGGAATTCATAAGGTAATCGTGCAAACTATGCCTGGTCAGAAGAATGGTTCTAATAAATCTTTTTTAGTAATTTAAAAAGAATACAGCAAGTTTATGAACTACAAACAATCAAAATGATTCTTTAGTCTGGACTGCAGTCATACCTCTAAATCGTAAAACTAGGATGCTCAGGGAATCACAAGCTACCAACTCTGTATCCTGCAATTATTTGCTTTAATTTTGTTTTGATTTTCCTTTTCTTCAATAACCAGCTGGTGTTGTGCTAAAGCTACTCTATCCAGCACATCTTATAAGTCACATTATGCCTCTGAGTCTATCCCAGTGAATAAGGGGGAAAGGAGAGGATGAACAGTAAAAATCCCCAACACACAATTATACACGATGTTCAGACTTTCCTGGATTTTATTATGAACTGTGTGTGAAATGAAGACCTGCAGACAGAGCTGCCTTATCAAAACTAACATTGCATTCCTCAGAAAAGATATCACAGCTGTCCAGTCTAACCTAGGGGAAGACTAATGCAATTATGTCAAGGTATACCAAGGAACCTTCAGTGCTATAAATAATAATAAAGGGTAAATAATAAAAAAATAAAACAGAAACCCCAGAAGTGAGATGTTTTAAATGAAAGGTGATGCACTGTGAACTTAACACACTGGCCCTTTAGCCTTTCTGTTAACAAGGTAATCTGATTGCCATTGATTTTTTTCACCTCTGTTACTAAGAAGGTGATGGAATGGTGTCCACGCAGATGTATTGAATCAGATACTAAACAAAGAGCAACATAAAGAACAATTATCAGCAGCCTTGCCTTCAGCTTGCTGATTATGACATTACTGAAAAGACAAGGTCTGGGTGACTTAAACCAAAAGGGAAAAAGAAATTTAATAAAAATAAAACCAACTAAGGAGGAGAGGGAGAAAACCCTACACTTTTGCCATCTGTCTGGGTACAGACAGTTCTTTGCCTTTACCAAAATATGTGTTTCCCCTTTGCATCTTGATAGGTGTCAGAGTGTGATCTAGCTAATTAGTTTGATCATGTTACTGAAAAAAGTAGCACAGAGGCAAGGGCCAACCAGTAGTTCACATGTTTTATCCTACCTAGAAAATTCTATATGGAGAATTTTGTGTTTATGCTTCTGACTGCCTTAGTATTACTGGGCTTAATTATTGCCTGCACAATCATTAGGCAGATTTTCCTGAGGGTTTTGGAAGACTAAAGCTGTTATAAGGTTTAGAGTAACTCAGTAGGCTATTAATAGGTGTATATATATCCATGTTTGAATGACGTACAGAGGAATGGTTGGCCACATCCTCACAGGGTATAAAATGAGATAACACCACACATCAACATAGCACTACTGCTTTCAAAGCAGTTGGGCCAATTTACACAGGTTGAGAATCAGAACTGGGTAATAGGAAGACTAATGCCGTAAATTCTAACCCTGTGATATTAGATTTCCATTTGTCCAAATGAAATAGGCAATTCAACTTGCATTTTGAGCAGCACAGTTTTACCTGACCCAGCCTGTGTAAACAACACAGCCAAGTAGCTCTGGTGCTTGGCTGCCTTTATGTACTAGCAAAAGTAATGACGCCTAGTATGTAGTATTATTATTTTATGACATCAGCATAGTATGACATTTTCTCAAGGGCAGCCCATATCCCTTGCCCTCCTCCATATTGGCAACCATCACTAATTGACTGTGAAAGTGGAGAATTCAATGGTTTAAGGTGATCTCTTCTCTGAACTCCAAAACAGTTTGTGGATGGAAATCAGCTGAA
The DNA here is from genome assembly GCA_024611175.1 of Megaceryle torquata. Classification (NCBI taxonomy): domain Eukaryota; kingdom Metazoa; phylum Chordata; class Aves; order Coraciiformes; family Cerylidae; genus Megaceryle; species Megaceryle torquata. The sequence goes on from JANIJG010016444.1 coordinate 133,754, forward strand.
GCAAAACATTGGTTCAATTACACTGTCAAGGGATATAGCTCCTGTACAGTGAAGAGGTAAACACTTAAAGGAGCCAACCTACTACTACGTATCACTGATATTATCATTCTATTTCAGATGTGGGAATCATGTGAATTAATAAAAGCTGACACTGACATGACCTAACTAAAATAAACCATGATGAGTTTCTATTGCTGTAAGGAATGAGTGTTACATGCTTGGTCTGGATAACACCCCAGCACCCTTGCTCACAAACATTAGCAGCTTCCCCTGTCCAGCTGAAGGTACCATATAAATTGTGTCATTCACTGAGAATAAGACAGACAATTTTGTCCTTAATGTTAAACTAAAGGGATAAATTATGTTGTTCTTACTTAGGTCAAAAAAAATTTTCTCATATCATTCCCTTCATTGGTTTATTCAGGACATAAAGCATTGCCTAATATGAATAAGGAAGATAGTCTATTTATGTATTCAGTGTCCATGCACCTCTGAGTGTGTGTTTTTTACTGTGTAATAATTGATGACACCTGCCAAAGACAGCCTAAAGGATAGGTACATAAACAGTAAGAATCCAAATGGACATACCTTCAATAACATCTCATGGTGCTTAGTCTAGTCCCACTGTACCCTAATTGTTGAGAATATTTACTTTTGCTTATAACTGACTGATCAGATATGACTGGGACTATTTAACAACAATTTACTATGGCTTAAGCTCACTGTAGACTTATCTTCTTGACAGCTGAATAGTATCTAGTGGAAAATAAAGCTGCACACTTTCTCATTACTAAGGAAAAGCTTTGGCATCTGTTAATCATCCTGAAATGTTGTTTTTTCTTCAGCCTTGGGGGGGGGGGAAGAAATTTCTTCTAGCATGCATGTGCAGTTAACTTTCTGACCATCTACCACAAGCATTAATTGGACCTTAGTCTTGAGGATAAGGGTAGAAAACATCAGCTGAACATTCTACTAAATTACTTTGTAGAGCAAATCATCACATGGGGAGGTGAGTGCCCATGTGTTATCTTGTTTCCTACTTCCCAAATTAAAACCAGTCTTTTCCATAGAAAATTCACCTTTGATATGACAGTGTAAGTGCCAAGGTTGCGGTCAATGTTCTTACCTCAACATGGCAAAGGGCATAACATCAGCAGCTGCAGCAAGGAAGAAACAAAAAAAATGATGGAAAAAAAGCTTTTGCCCTTTCTGAAGTAGACCTAGAGAAAGTTTGTAGCACAGGCTGCTGTAGGAGACAATATCTTCATCCAGAAGAACTGCAGGAGGTTTTTTGTTGGGTTTTTTTGTTTTGTTTTGGTGCTTTAGAGTTCCTTCTGGATACAGGAAACTGTTATCTTTTCTCCCAGAGCTGAAACACTTCTTGATCTAAGAAAATATATCAAGAGCTGAGAAAGTGATCAGAGCCCCACTGAAGGAGTTATTTTATCACATATGAAGGGAAAAACCATGGCTGATTTTAGAGGGTAACAGCCCAGGAATCAGGCTTTGTTTTGAAACACAGAGGAAATGGAATTACTATTTTAATGAGTTACACGCAAGGGAAGAATTCCACACTACATACCCTTCTGAATACACATGGGAAAAAACAGGCTACAACAAAGTCTAAAAAGTAAAAAAAAAACCAAAATCCTCACACCTGAATTAATCTGGAGACTTCAAGAGTCCATAAAATTACTGGAATTCTCACATGTATAAACTGCTAAAATCTCAGATTGACAGTCTCAGGATTTAAGTTTATCCACATGCCATTGCAGACATTGTAGAATGTGGGGCAGGTAAGCAGCCATAGCTGGCTTAGCTGGCAAAAACAGAAGCAGAGATTTTGCCAAGTGTTTTCTATTTCAACATTGTTTAGTGAAAGGGGCTGTTTGCTTGGGTAATGGAAACATTCAAAACTGGATCTTACTTGCAGGTCAGATAATCCCCAGCAGTTTCACAGTCAAAGGAACTTTGACCATAAATACTGAGGGATCCAACCTCTGGATAAGAAGTAACTTAAACCAAAAAATATACAATTAAAAACTGAAAAAAAAAAAATCCTTGCCTGTAACCACAGTTCCAAATACACTGCTGTTTGCTGGTCCAAAGTCAAGACATAAGCTTGCACCTGAATTTCCAGCTGAGAACTGTTTAGAAATTGAGAAAACAAGAATTTTATAAGGAAGGTTTTCTTATGCCATTGATTAAACACTTTTCCTGCTTTCCTTCACTTCATTCCCAGCTTCTGGCTGTGACCAGAGGCGTAATTATTGTAATTAAGGCTGGTTATTGGATCCAGCCCAAGATGTAAGAGGATATACCATGTATAAATATATAGTTCTTCTTAATTGTCTTCTATTTAAGTATTTCAAGGTGCTTAAAATTTAATCTCATAGCACTTTTGTGAAATGACTATTACAATCTTAGTTGGACAAATAAAGAAACTGAGGTAGAGACAAGATTTATGTATGGTCACAACGGAGATGTGAAATAAATCAGGCACTGGAAATGAGCTTCCTATCATATAGACTTGTCCTTGTTCTTTTTCCATTAGCATTGCTATTTTCTCAAACTTTTGAGCTCATCACCAACAGATTAAAGTGATTTGGGGAATCATCCAAGTCTCTGAACGTGATTTCCAACTAAAACAGAGACAATAATTATAACGAGGCCAAACTTGTACCAACACAGAAAAGTCAGCATTGGGCTTCACTCAGGAAGGAGGTGACACATGAAGAAATGTGGTCAAAAGATGAAAAAAAAATAAAGTACCAGAATGGAAAGGAGAACCTGACCAGAGATAAATGATTCTTCTCCTGAGATGTGTTTTTGTTTTATCACAATGACCTTTCAGAGGAAAGATGAAGCCAGCCTCAGGTAAAAAGAAATAGCCACATTTCATCTACGGTTAGCCTTTGCGACCTCTGAACTCTGCTTTTCTATCTGAACCTATTTCCATGCACCATTTCTCCTCACCACAGATAAGAGACTTCCAAGTGCCAGAAAGAAACTTAGAGCTTTCACACAAAGGTTAGCAAGCAAGCATGACTACTCTTTAATTTGGGAAATTATCCCCCCCTTGATTTTTAAAACACCTCCCATCTTGTATGCCACAGGAATCTGTAAAACAGTGACTGGAGCAATCGCCACGTGCTGCATGTTTAAAGGTGAGGTCGCGTGCATACCCACGCAGGTGGGCGCCTGCACGCACACGTTTGTTTGTATAGCATATCTCATTATCGTATCATCACTTTCCAGCTATCTCTAACACAAGAGTCAAGGGGTTTGGGAGCACACACACACAAAAAAAAAAAAAAAAAAAGGAAAAAAAAAAAAGAGAGATATTTTGAAGAGAGCAGGAGATTGGGCTGGGGTCATCCAAAAGGGTAATTATTGTTAAATGTCAGGTTAACTCTGAAGGCCTCAGCTCATCCAACTGAGAGCAGATTAGCCCAGATGGAGACATTTTCAACACGGTTCTGTCTGACCAATCAGCGACAGCTGGGATTAACCAAATACCTTCTCTCATCTGCCTGCTCACAGAAAGGTCAGTTTCTGCTCATTGCTTCCCTTTTAAGATGTGCTTTTTTTTTTTTTTTTTTTTTCCTTCTCTCTTTTTATTTTACTTTATTTGTGGTGGCTATATACAGGAAATTAGGGTCCTTTTATCAGCAAATTAAATATTCAGCATCTAAAACCTACTTCTTTTTTCTTGAGAATCAAGTTAATTCACTTTCAAGAGCCCTTTTATCTTTTCTTTCTTTCTCTCTTTTTTTTTTTTTTTTTTTTTTTTTTTTTTTTTTGTAATGCTGCATACAGATAGATAAAATATATATGTAGCTATCAGACCCTCAGCTTGTGTAAAGTGATGTTGCTTCATGGACTTCACTGGTATTGATTTCTGCTCACTGAGAATTTGGCCTGGTATTTCTGTTTCATTGCATGACTGCTATAGGATACAGATTATTTTTTCTTGTTCTTTTCTTGCTTTGGCTTCCTTCCTAAAAAGATGTCGTTGGTAATTTTATTCTCAGCATTCATATATTTAAAAGCTACTGTTTATGTCTTCTATCTAAGGGAGAAAAGAATGCCTACAACAACCCCACCACCACCAAGTTAAAACAAAGAACTCTCCCTGAAACCAGCCCTGGAGTGCTTTAAAAACTAATCGTCTTTTATGTATAGCCTCTTCTCCCAGACAGCTTAAATAAGTACAAACATAAAACTCAGTGATAAAATAAACAGAAACTGAAACAAAAATCACCCTCGGAATGTATTTACCAATAGTTTGTCTTCAGATCCCTAGAAAGTTCTTTCACGCCTTAATTATTTTGATGAAGAGGGAGATGCTTTTTCTCTCTTTAATTTTATTTCTGATGTGGATTTCAAGCAGAAGTGACAACAGCCAAACTATTTGAAAATTTTACTGGCTTGAGTATCACTTAATAGTCTGTCAGTACAAAGGGGCCTTTAAAAAGCATATTTTTATAAATATTTAAAATTGTGACATCACCTTTAAGATTTGTTCCCCCTTTCTATTTTAGGAGTCTCTAAAAAGGCCTCAATGTGAAACAATATTGGGCTTGATACAAATTATTATAGTGAGAGCCTGATCCTGATCACTGTTGATGTTTTGGTATTGATTTTTTCAGGCAAAGTGACCCAACCCAGCAGGAAAGGGAATAGTTCCTCCTTTGGCAGAAATGCTCCCCACTATGGAGGGAGCTCGGTGTAGAAATTCCAGGCAGTACTGGGCACCAAACAAGAGCAGTGCTTCATAACTTTTGATCTGGGTGTTGGCATTAGCAGAATAAAGCCTGGTAAAAAGAGATGAGAACCTCAGAGAAGAAGAAATGGAGAGATGGATTATTAGAAAAATAATTTCTAAAAAAAAAAAAAGGTGGATAAAAGTATGATTTAGCTTCCTAACAGAAGTTGAAGAAATACATTTAGGATACTTATAGTAGAATTGGAGCAGGACCTGGAAGACACGCTGAGACAACGGGACAGATAAAGCGGTTTAGCAAGTCTTTTGCTCCTGAAGTTCCAAAGAATATCCAAGCTCTTCTGACCTGGGCTGAAACTAGAACCTAAAATATGAAAATAATTAAATAAGACTGGAACACCAGGAATAGTGGAGGAGAAGTCTCAGGCAAACTGCAGTCTAATCCTCTTCAGAGCTATGAAATGCAGAATTAAAAATCTCTTAATCATTATGAGTTAAATCATGCCCCTGAACACAGACCTATCTACGGGTCACAAAGAAACGGGAGATCCAAAGCTTACCTTCCTCATAAGATATCCAGACTTTAAGTCCAGATACAGACAGAAATACCTGCTGTGAACACTTGCCATGATGGAGCTGGGGCTGTACCTCCATCCGCTACATGCATCCAGTGGAGCAGAAAAGAGCTGCTAGAGAAGAATACATTACCAGCTCAGTTTTTTCCCCTGTAATGTGCATGAGGTTGTACTCACCCATCCTATCTTCTTCTAGTTAAAAAGAAAATGACTGTTATTACAATATTAATGAGAAGGGATGAATAACTCAAATTTACAAAGCAAGTTAACAGCAGAAACAAGTCCTGATTTCCCTTATCAATTCCTTTTTTGGCCTATGAATATCACTGATTCTTTGCCTGCCACAGCATAGTGGTTCCCTTTGCAGCATATATCCTTCACTCAAGCAGGTAATGTCATCAAAATCAATTATTATTTCAATTAAATAGCCCTGCCCATCATCACCATAAATTAAATAGAGCTACTATTGAGGTTGAAACCATTTATTCATTTAAAACATATGTCTACAATTGCTGTACCTGCCAAGCCTTTGAGCTCTATCATGAGTTTGTATCTACATGCAGTCAGGCTTCCTACTTCTTCCTAAAATATAAGGGCTCTAACAGGCATCAATTATCTGTGAATAATGCTACGTTTTTACTACTCAGGCATTTCCACATATGAAACTCTATTGTAGTATAATGATGGAAAACCACTTCTAAGGTAAATATAATTTTACTCCTGATCATTCTGTGGATGGGAACAGAAAGGCAAAGGATAAAATGATTTGCCCAGTGAAAAATAGTAGGTCAGTGGCAGATTTTGGGGCAGAACCCAGGTGTCTGGAATAGTAGGCTACTTGCCTACCCATTGGACCACACTAATTCCCAAGAAGAGCTCAGCCTTGTTATTTTTAAGCTCACTGTCCTACACAGCTGCTCTTACACTTCTTACACTGTGCTTTTAGGAAATTAACATATTTAACAACATGTCACATGCAAAAAAATAAATGCCTTTGATAATCATTTGAATCAGGCATACAGGGAGACAAAAATCTTTTTAGTATTCAGAGCAATGTGCCTTATCAGAGATCTACTTAAAATATAACACAGCTTCTTTATGTAATTGTATTAATTTAATAAGCCACTATTTCAATAGCATAGAAATGTTTTCCCAGGATCCTGCCAAGAAAAAAAAAAAAAAAAAAGAAGAAAGATTTTAGTAAATTTGGGAAGACAAGAACCTGAATTAATCTGAGTGTCAGACCCAAAAACGCAACAAGCAAATCAGTTTATGCATGAATCAAGTCTACTTGATTCATACTTGAAACTAAATTCTAATTTACACATGCTTTTTGGTTTAAGTACAATAAAATTTATACTCTTCTATATATAGACATATAGATATATCACAAGTCAAGCAGAGAAGATTCAGTGAGGTTATGAAAACAAGATTCCACAGGAAACAGCTGAGCTCAATTCTGTTTTCCAAACCTCCCAAGTTGTAAAGTTGTTTAAGAAAATCATATTAATTTACTGCAGAGATAATTTAATAAATGAAAGTATTTGAGCAACTGGCCCTAGTGCAAATATAAATTGTGGTGTTTGAATCCACATGGAGCAGGAACAGACTCCACTGCAGAATATTTATGAAAGTCTAGGATGAATTTGAGGATACAATGCGCAACTGGACTGTCGTGTGTCACACACCCTGTGCTGCACATCTGGTTTTGCCCAGGGTATATTCTCATCCAATTTAGTACATATGAGTCTTGCCCAGAATTGCTTTGCCTGTTATATCTGAATGAAAATAAATGGGTATTTCGTATAAACAACGTGGTGATAACGTTGTATTTTATTTCTATTAATAAATCCTCTGCTTAATTGCAGGGTAGACCTGATGTGGGAAACTAAATATATGTCTCAAAAAAATCTTTGTAAACCACAGAGAAACATCTCCACAAGGTCAAGCTTGGTTCTTTCAATCCATAAATAAAAATATTTTTGATCCAGACTCTAAATATTCTCTAACTACCACACTGCATGAGAAAGCTGAAGAAAAAGTAGGAAGCAGTTATAAAATGGATATTACAATTCTTTCTTGTTTTAACAGTAGACTTAAATAGTAGCCCAGGGTCTTCCTGTTCATGGTATTATATTAGAAAAGCAGGCTGATGAATCAGAAGTAACCATATATGATTTAAAATGGAAAGTGTTTTCTGTGCAAGAACTTTAGGCCTTGAGTGTCTAGAAGAGATACATCTTAGCCATATAAACCAAAAGTCTCCCAGTGCTAAATAGTTAATATTTATAGGTAACTTTGCAATCATTACTATCAACAGACAAAAAGCTACAATAATCCGATTGCCATCACTTTAACCAAAGCCCGTGTCGTAAACCTTGTAATTTTCTGCTGTCATGCTCAGGCACTTTCAACACATTTAAATTAGAAAGGACTATGCTAATTTTGCTTCATAGCCAGGGTAATTGTTGTAAGACATAATTATCTTTTTTTTTTAAAGGATCGTTTTATTCTCCAGAGTTGTTTAAATTCAGTCTCAGTTACTGCTCGTCCTTTCATCCCTACACTGCATTCTGGCTCCCACCTCCATTAAATTATTCTTTTCATCTTCGTTAGCTGGAGACAACTTAACCCTCATTTCTGATGGACATTTCAGGCCTCGGCATAACTCTGTTAAAAGCAGAAAAGTATGCTAAGGACAAATCCAGTTCTTTGTTTCCATCTGGTCTTTCTGAAGCGTTGTCAGGAGGTTTGACGTGTGAAGTCATCTTTGATGCCAATTTAAAGTTATAGCCCAGCATACAGCCTTCTTGAGTATTGACACAATAGAGCTCTGCCCTTATAGAAGCAATGAGTTTAAGTTTCATCATACTGCAATACAACTAAACACAACAAGAATATGTGGACTTTTTATCAGAATAAAGTCCACTGGTCAGGATATTAGTGAGACTTTCAACTGCAGCAGCAAGAGGCACAGCCTCTAAGTCCAGCCAGCAGATGGGTGACTCTGCTAATTGGTCAAGTCTGCTCCATCATCTGCTCAACCCACTGGCAGGTACAACAAATCTGAGCTTCCTTACAAACCTCCTGCCCTGTGCTGCTGCTAAGAGTGTCGTGTGGTATGTCCTTACAGCAAGTAAATCGACCGTTCCCTTGTTATCAGTGGTTGTTCCAGGGCACACGGAGCTAGAGCTAAAGGAAACAGTCCTGAATGAAAATACCAGTGATACTAGTTACTGATTAAATGCTGGGAGGTGAATGGAAGCATTGTTTGCAGTCCAGGTGGACTGACACTGGCACCATGACATCTTCTGATGCCAAATGGAAGACCTGAGCACAAAAAGGAGAAACATTTAGGCTTGATGCCAGCAGACCTTGGCAAGTCATATACTCTTCAGAGCATGTCAGCAAGTCAGTTCATGGGCATGTTAAAAGGCGTGCCTCAGTAATTGAGAATCTGATGCCTCGTCGGAGCTTCAAATGTCTCCTGTGGGGCTGCTCTGAAGAGTTGCCAGCAGACAGCTTTTTCTTTCCCTTATGTGCTTTTTCACTACTAGAAGTTCAATAGTATAGCAGGGGGGAAAGGGAAGAAATTTCTAGCCAAAAAAAGTTCAGGTCTGTCGTAGAAGTGACTGTCACCACATGAGCTGTCACAGATAGGACCCATTAAGGAACACGTGCTCTCTGCTATAGTATTGGTCCAAATGAGGCAGTAAAGAGGCAATGCAGTTACCTGACCACAGGGGTAGCCTCTTCTCCCCATGTCCACAGAACAAAAGATTGGTTTAGGGGGGTTATGTCAGAAAAACTTCTTGCCCCAGTATTTAGCACACACTTACATGACCTGATTTGCAGATGTAGGACTTGACTGTCAGCAATTTTGTCCCCATGATAACCCCACTGCTTCTTTTTCTAGCCTTGCTGTCACCTTAATGTATCTTTTTATATTAACACATTTTTCTGAACCAAAATAAAAGTGTCCACAGAATTTATTCAATGTTTGTTGTTTTTTTGAGTTCTGCCCTGTGTATGTTCCCATACTGGTTTTGTCATCATTGCATCTGAACACTTCTTAGTTAAAAATTACTATCACCTACATCATACCTGTTAACTCTTCTGTCCTCTCCCCAGGGGAGGACATTTGGGCAGGGGAATGGCATTTCTGGACTCAAGCCTAATTTTATTGTCAAAGTAATCAGTTCTGCTTGCTTATTATGAAATCATAACTAAATAATCACTAATTTAATTGGTAATAGTCAAATCTGCTTGCACTATTAAAATCTACTTCTACTAATATATAGGTAATGAATATCTGTGACAGAAATCTTCTCTTAATCTCATTAAGGCAAAATTGTCAACCTGTTGTTTGTATATACATGCATTGTCAACTCTGTTAGTTTCCTGAGAATGACTGGACCTTTACAAAAAAAACCCAAAATGAGTTCTTTAACTGACTTTCCTTTACCATATAGTGACATCCTTAGGGGTATGCCTTTGGTTGTAGTCAAGTGAACCACATGGCCCTTCAGGACATCTCTATGTTATTTTCCATCTGAAGAAGGAACCAGGATCTTCAGTCCCTTCAGTTTGATTTCTTGGCCATATTTGCACAGAGCTTACATTCTTGAATGGGGAGAACTACAAAAATCTTCTGCCTAAATCACAAACTAAACCATCTTGGCATATTTGTCCATGCCAGCATTGACTGAGGAAGAGAATACTAATGAAGGAATATGTTTCTAATTAGGAACCTCTAACAGTGTCCTGGGATGAACGAGGAGTGAAAATTGTGTCCCTGGAAGCTCTGAACTCAGATGTTTTGTTTACTCACACACACATGTGTATACACACACTCACACACACACTTCATTTTCAAATGCCACATGTCATTTATGTCACTGTTAATGACTCTGATGAGCTACATGCGCACTCGCTGCTCCAGGCTTCGCATCTCCATGTTCATGTGGCATGAGGGGTTAACTTAATTCCTACTGCAGTTGTCATGCTGAAAATGCCCAGGGTTAAGCAGAGATGACTGGGACCAGCAGATGTACTGGATCTTATAATGTTGTACCAAGCAGCAGACCTCGTCATCTGCTCAGTCACAACTGATCCTTGGAAGTGCTTGCAGAAAGCCAGGCCCCATATTAACATTCAGCACTTAGTCCTGCACTCAGCAGGAAAAGATGAGGTTGTCCTTACTGGTAAACTTGCACTTCTCATGAGAAACAGTGAAAGATTTTACAACAGCCATAAAATGTTCAATTAGATTACTTTTGCAGTGGCCTGAAAATACAGCCTCATGGAGACATTCCTCTTCCAAAAGAGCTTCTTCTGTGTTCTGGGGAAAGTAACAGGTTTTGTTCCCTTCCCCTCAACGCTGAGATGCCTATTATAAGATCAAAGTCATCAGTAAGACAGACAGACTGAGCAAGCTGTAAGTCACTGCAGACATGTGTAACCAGAGACAGTCGCATTTTCTTCCATCTCAACCACCCACTTCCTCTCTTCCACCTCTCCTTGATCCCCAGGGCTTGGTTACACCAGGGCATTTGGGGAGTATCTGTTTATGGACATTTATCAAGCAGCAAATAAACCTTCATGTTATTGGTAAGCATGGCATTTTCAAGAGATATCCTTGGTTGTTAAACAACATGCAGTGTTTTTGTAACTGCAGAAAAGGTCCTATGGGCCATTAAGCAATCATTTATTGGTTAAATATCTCCATTCCCAGTAATGAATTGCTATTTTGTAAGAACAAACATTTCCTTTCAGTTTAATTTTCAGATTTTGAGGTCGCAATGGTGTGTGCTCTGGAGAGGGAATAAAGTCCGGGACCATGACATTAATACACTCCCAACTTTTATTTCCTTCACCAACTGTGACTAGACCTCCAGTACATTAATTTTCTTGCTTTCTCCTCCAGCCTCTCAATGAAAGATATGCATGTCTTCACTACTCCTCTTGTTCACTTAACTCATTTATCACCGATTTTTACCTACAGTGAGATAAGCATTGAATTCCTTTAATTAGATGTTACAAGTCCTGCCTTTACATATTCTTGAGTATAGGACAGCCACAAGGTTGGTTTGCTATATTCTTTTAGTTTTCTGTTGTTTTGTTTTGCCCTGTTTAATTGAAGAATTATAGTCCTGCATAAACAATCTCAGAAAATTTATTCCCTTGTTTGTTCCGCCACAGGGACTTGTACAGATTTTGCAAAAGTGTCTTAAGAATAAATCATGGTTTTCAATGCAGAAAGCTTTTTTTCACTTTTCTTGAAGAATGTGCCTTTGAGGATGAGGAAATAGTTTCTGTAACCTCTATAATCCTTCTTTTCTCTTAGAAGACTCTGTATCTAGTCAGTGACAGTGACTCTGTTTTTTTTGACCCCAGTGAACTTCATGCCCTGCCGTTTACCAGAAGCACCTCAGACTGTTTCGTTGACTTGAATGAAGTATTTTTAGCCTCATGCTGTGAGTGGGGATTCTGAGATATGAAGTTCTGAAGTGCTGGAGGCCACGTGGCTGAAGAGGGAACATGACTGAGCAAAGGCCAGATCTGTGGCCCAGTGTCTGACCCAACAAGGCATGGACAAGTCAAAAGACCCAATCTGAGACCTGGTTAAGGGCCATGTTCCCAGCTTCCCCCTGAAGTTATGATTTAGTTTTTTATATTTTGCAATGAATGAAATCATTAAAAAGATTAAGGAAAATGTGGTCAAATGGGCAAAGCAGGTAGCTTTGATTCTATCCTTGGCTCTACCACTTAGTTTCTGGGATGGCCTCTGGCAAATCTTTTTGTCTTTTTTTCTCCCTCAAACTGTTAATTTAGAGTCTCATTTTTTTGTATGAAGGCACAGTGGGGCAGTGACAGCCTCTGCAAAATGTTAGTCCAGCTCCTAACATGATGGCTCACTGCATAGAGCAAAAACTAAGAGGCACAACCATAATATTATTTTTATTCTGTTATTCATTACATCCATTGTAAGTTCCCTTGCAACCCTTCATTATTGTTTTTACAGAAGAATGAAAAAAAAAAAAGTCCTGGACTATTCACAGGGTTTGTAGCTATGTATTTGTAATTTGTTGGGATAGAAGGAATAGTTAACACAGATTTGTGTTACATGGATATGAATATGACCCCAGTAGTCCCTGCTATTAAAGCCCAACTAATCTCTAGGGGAGGAAAGTGAGTCCAATTTGATACAGTTCCTGCTAAAGCCAGTGGATATAGGCCAGGTCTCTGGAGAATCTACATACTCCTGGATGCCCATGATTTACTGTCACACACAAGCACAACACCAGAAATCACACTGGAGGATAGAAGCAGCTCCATTGCTTCAGAAAGAGTCAGTGTCACAGACACAGGGGCTAAATGTTGAGGACAAAGTAGAGTAACTCAAGGTTGAGAACTGCATAAGGGTGAGGCATCTGCAAGAGAGGAACATCAGTGCTCATGCAGGTCTCAGTATGCTGGTTTCCAAGCAAAGTACCAATTAAATCATCTGTAGTAACAGTATGAAGTTTAATACTTGCCATATTAATACTTACAAAAAGCAGCTTAAAAGCCTTTGGAAATGGTACCAAAATCATTCCCACCTCTTCCCAGTACATTCAGAAGAACTTCTGCCAGCTTCTGGGTGCACAGAGCCTTGGAGAAAACACTGAGGCAGTCTGCACAAAGGAAACACCTTCTAGTTATCAGAGACCAACAGGACCCTAGTGTGTTAAAGGAGGTTATAAAAGAAAAAAGGACCTGCACCCAGATGAGTTTTTAATAAGCAACTGCAAATTCAGAGAAAATAAACTGATGGAGATGCATAGAGATGGCCCTACTGTAACTCATTGGCTATTTACTCACAAGTTCTTATGCTGTGCAAATGAGGATCAGGAAGACTACCTACTGATCCTTTCTTCCCTCTAGACACTTACAATCTATCATGGATGGAGAGCAAAAGAGAGATCAAAAGAGAGAGATTGTATCCACACTGTGGCACAGCAGAAGTTACTTTGTCTACATGCCAGAGAGAAACTCTTTCTTCTGCCTTGCTTGGCAAGGGATGTTTCCCTGTGTTTGGGCAACACATCTGTATAAATCCTCTTCTCCCTATTAAGTCATTGAAAGGGGCAAGAGCCTGCTCCAGCCTCCCACTTGGATATAACCTCAATGGGTTAACTTCATAAAACTGCAGCTCTTTATTCCAGCCTGCGATTTCCCATCATACTTTAGGACCAGCGAACCGTCCCTTCATTGATGGCACCTTTTGGCTTCACAATAGAAGCCAATTTGTTAGAATTCTTCACAGGTCAGGGGCTGCGTGAAGATGTGGAGGGCGCAGCAGTGGCCGCTGGAAAATGAAGTTGTATTCGCTTGGCAAATTATACGTCTGCTGCACTTTATGGGCCTTGATTTCCTTTCCCCTTTCTCTCCCTCTCCCTTTCCACCCCCCCTCCCTTCAGCCCCTCCCTTATCCTCTCTTTCTTTTTTTTAAATCGGAGAAGCGTGTATGTGAGCTATCGTCACATATCCAGTTAATGTAGGTTAATAGATTGATTCCAGTGACACGGATCATAATGAACAGTAAATTGTTTTATCTCTTAAGTCTTATTTGGTCAGCCAGGAAAACATATGAGGTAATATGGCTTGGACTAAATGGACCGTATAATAGATCTCCCTCTAAAGAATAAGGACAGGGGTGACAGCGCCTCTTATGATTAATGAAAATAATAATGGTCCTGAAATTGAAATTTTTCTAATTTTTTTTCCTTCTTCTCTCTTGGCTGCCACCAAAAACTTCAGCCAGCAGATGATTTGTGTACAATAACCACCTCTGACTTCTTCCTCAACTCCTAATACAAGTTTAGGGAGTGCTGGGGAGGGAGAGTTGAAGAGGGATGGATGGTTACCTAGATTTCTAAGAGCTCAGCTCAGCAGTAGAGTAGCATATAAACACAAACTGTTTGGTTTTAACCCTAGGTTAGAAGCAGATGCTTTCAAGTGCTTGTGACTTGCCCAGATACAGGATTTCCAATGGGGTCCCTGGAGTCGAGGCTGGAACATCCACAGCATTAAGGTGCTTTGGAAACACTAGAATAATGTCTTAAACCTTCAGACAAGTCTGCTTGTTTATTTATACAGGAGCCCCTTCCTTTATTGGTTGTGTGCAGCATTCAGAATGATTTGTCATTATTAATGAATATTTACACTTGTTCAGTGTCAGTGCTGCTTGCCTTAATAAATGTGTAAGAAGGTTAGTTCCACAGCCAAAGAAGCAGGTTTGGGCAGAATCAGGCCTTTTACAGACAAGTTAAGTCAGTTATTTTTCTTAGGGGTTTCAGCAAAGTAATTCCATTTGACTCAAAAGAGCTTTCAAATCAGACTTATGACCATTTATCTTGAACAGCATTAGATGACCTGGCAGGCAACATGAGATCTTTGTCACTTTAAGATAGATAATCTTTGTCTAATGATTGTTAATAAGAGTGGGGAGAAGACGACCAAATGGGATCTGTGTGGTATGTGCACAAGTATCACTCTAACACAGCATGACTGGAAGAGTCATTCAGTGGCACTGGAGAACATTTGTGCATGTGTATGTACATGTGTAATTCCCTTGTCATTTCCAGTAAAGAACAGGAATACAGCATTAAACAGACACTTCATCTGCAGTCTTTTGCCCAGGTAATTCATATAAAGTAAAATAAAAACAAGGATCACAACAACTGTCCCATGAAACATCTTCCTATACAACAGAATTGAACAGAGCAATACAAATGAGCGTACATATAGCCAGTTAGAGACAGATCTGGATTTTGCACCCCTCTCACTACTTTTTATGGTGCTTATTTTTTTTCTTTCCTATTTTTTTTCCAACTTAATTCCTTTTAAGACTATAACAAACAACAGTAAGTGCCTTGTCCTTTTTATTCCTCTTTTATCTTTGTGCTTTATGGCTTCTTTGTTGTATCTGCTTTCATTCTTATAGGATCAATAAAAGGTTTGTAACATTCCAAAGTTTTGGAAACCAGAAATTGCACTTAAATAGTGGGATAATAGGCATTGTTTCCTGATGCTTCTGCAGAGAAGAAACAGTTGTATCCTTGTTTTGTTTCTTCTTTTTTTTTTTTTTTTCCTCATCTTCCAATATCTAATCTCAATATCTGCAGTCATGCTTTTGATTTTTACACTGGCTGTCAGCAGGCAATCAGTTCAGACATTCAACTCCTTTGGATTAACATCAAGCTCTGCAGTTTGGGTATATTAGCAGCAGGGTCAACCATGGCAGCAGGAAGCAGTCTGCAATAAAAATAAAAAAAAGAAAGAGGAAGAATAAAAGGAACTCTCTGAACTTCAAGAGTCTGGAAAACCCAAACTGAGACTAAACTTCATAAATATCCCTAATCTCTGGTTTAGAAGCCAGGATTGTTTATGATTCATGGCATTTGATGACATTTAACAGCATGCAACCCATTACAGCCCTTAAGTCATTACACAACACGGCAGAAAATGTCATCAGGTGCCACAACAACAAGGCAGGTTATTGGAGGGGCAGGGTTCAGTTCAGATTAGTTCAGACTTCTGACGGGTGCTAGCCTAGTTCCAGACTGAACCCAAATTCTGCTTGTCAGGCTTATCTCTCTAACAGATCATCCTTGCTTTTATGTTGTACAACTTACTCCCTGACAGCTCAAAATTCAAATTCCCAGCTTCTGGAGGAGCACTAGCAAAAATAATCATTATTCTTATCTGTGGATTGCATTCTTTATTTTACTAAGAAGAGATGAGGTCAGTCTGGACCCTTTCTGAATATGCAGAGGTTTACTTATATCTGGCATTGCGTCTTAGTGATCTGGCACCTCAAGATGCTTCTGCTGGTCCCCTCTGGCAAAGCAGGTCTGAGAAGATTACAACATCCAGTGATGAAATCGAAGTGATAGGCATTGGTAACGGAACCCACAGGGTTAGTGAGCTGCAGAAATGTGTGTGAATAATGTGCATCATAGACATGTTTCAGGGCAGTACAATTAACCTTAATAAAGTTACAAGCATCTGGAAATAAATGGGGCATTAAAAATCTGTATGAAATATTTAGCAGGAGGTCTTCTCATAGTGAGTGGAGTGTGACATGCCAAGTCCTAATCCTCTGTACCAGGTGAGAATATCTTCCAAGATAAGAAAAGTTTACACAGATTCCTGGGAATAACTGCAATAGGTAGATAAGAAAGACTTTTTACAGTGCTGTGCTGATTTGAAGAGCCATCTTCAGAAAGATCACCTGTATTTCTTATGTTTGAACCTGAATGACAAGATGTGATGACTATCAAGAGCAAAGTCCACACAATGCAGAAAGCTGAGAAGTTCCTATACCTTTCTGTGTGCCTCTAGTGCCTAAAACCTTCCAACCTTTCAAATCAGAACAGAAATTTCAGAAAAGGGGAAGTCTGAGGACCCTGATTTCCAAATGGTGCTGATGCCTTCATTTCCAATGTTAAACACATGTGAAGCATCCACAGAAGGGCAGGAGATTATTAAGGGTAAGTAAATGGTGACCAGTGGAGACAATGAATCTTTGCAGCCTGAGAAAACTTTAGCTGTTAGATGTTATTTTGTGTTTCCATTTGATTTATCAGAACCGATTTAGACTTCTTGTAGATAATTACAGCCTAGCTATGTTTTAGAAGCTTTTAAGTGGCCTGAAGTTACATACAGTAAGACACAAAGGCAACATTTAAATCTGTTGACATTATGTCTTGTCTGGTCAAAAATACAGCAGTCATATACAATTAGCTTATTTATCTTGGGGAAGTCTTGGGACATAGATATTTGTTTCAGTGTATATATCATGCCTAATAATAATATACATATATCTTGTGCACATGAACATCCCTTCCATGCAATAGTAAGAAGAGGCGGGTATATATACACACTGACACATAACACAGCACTGCATTATTTTGTCTCTTATGGAAGAAAAAAAGATATTAAAAAATCCAGTGACTGATTTTGCTTCTTGAACCAAGTCAAATATTTTCTTGTCAGTATGCTCATAACTTCAGACTCCAGAGGTCATGGCCTTGACTTTCTCCTTCAGATGGTTTGTGAGTGGAATGTCCTTGAGATTAAGGTTCCCTTTGTTTTCCTTGGGAGGGGCTTTGCTTACACTGGCAAGCAGCTGAGACTTGCCAAGGTCCTCCAGACTCTGTTTATTAGATTTTTATCTTCTTATCAGAGTCTTCCTCCTTAAATCATGTCAGCATTTTACCACTCTTCAGGGATTCCTGGTGTTTTATTGTCTCTGAACTGCTTGGGGGGTGGGGGTGAAGGAAGATATCCCAGCAAAAATAACATTTATATAATGGCAGAGATGGGAAGGATTCTACTGTCTCCTTGATTCTCATCCTGACCAAAGTTAGCGATAACTGGCCAAATTCTGTGGATTTAATTAAATCTATATTTAAACAAACTCCCATTGATTTTGTTGAGAGTTTTGTGCCTGGTGAAGGACTTTATAATTTGGTCCGGTATTCCTGCCCAACTCTGACATGAGAAAAAGCCAACGCAGTTGGTTACCATCATTATATCATTTTTATTAGCAAAGTGGAATTTCTTTTTGTTATTATTTTCACATTAAAAGGTACATTGTGACTTAATGTGATAATACTAGAAAATATTCAATCTACTGGATTCAATTTCTACTAAAATCAGCCAAATCTGTCATCTAAAGGCGATACACATAAGTCTATATATAATTAGAGTTTAATGTGTATATACAGATATATACTCTAAAAGATATGCATCTCTCTTTTATCTTAAATTAAAAATCTTAAAGATCCCTATAAATCTTAATGTGTAGCTCCTCCCAGATCTGCTTTAGAGTAAACCAGTTAGGAAAAAGTTCATTTTCTCAAGGTCTCAGCCAGGGAGTGAATAAATCCTTATCATACACAAAGTAAGCATAGGTCATCTCTAGTTTGAGTGCTTTATATGGTGCAGGGGACTCTAAACGATTCATGCTAAAGACATAAGCAAATCAGTTTGTGCCACATGCACCTACAGATTAACAGCAGTTGTATCTCAAACAGTTTGAAAGCACGTGAGCCCATGGTGCAAAGTTGAAGGCTCATTTTAAGTTCTAAGACATGTTGGTGAACATGTTAACCCTTTTGAGAAGACGATCTGGAGTAGAAAACCCAAAAGAACATTCAGCCACTAGTTCAAATTATACAAAGAGGTCCAGACACAGTGTATAACAGCATATCATCATTACAGGTATAACTGTTGGCAACAGTTAAAGATGTGCTCAATCTGGTAATGTATCAATAGCTATATTATATGCATAGACAGACAGACTAAATTTGTACTAGTCTTTGAAATATATTCATCCTGGGATTGCTGTCACACTTTGTCAGGAGAATGAATCAGAGGGACTGTTCATACTTTTCTGCTTTAGGTAACTATTCTTTTGATAATGAATCTTTAATGATAATTGCTCTTCTAAGGAGAGCATTTTCCACCCTTGTTAAAGCAATACTTTCTTGTGGAAATGTACTTCACATTAAAGCTTCGAGACTGGTGTACTTTTCCAAATGATAAAGATCTCAGTGAAGGACAGAGACCTGAAAATGTGGTATAAGTGTCCAAGACACATAAGGTAAAACTTAAGAAGTGAAGAAAAATATATGAGGTGTTATTTCTGATGTTCTCTACAATATGTGAGAGTAACTTCTTCAGTCCTAATGCTAAAGCTTACCTCAGCTAACCTACAATACTTCATAAATTAAGTGAGAAAATACCCTTTAAACCAGCTTTTATACAGATAGTGTAAAGCCTCAAAATAGTTCTGGTTCAGGGACAACCAGAAACCACATCATTCTATGGTTTGGTAACACTTCTCATTGACCATTTAAAAACAATGTCTTTACAGACTAAACCCAGTTATGGCACAGATACATACAATTGCTTTGATTTTACAAACAAAACCTAACATTTTTTCAGCATTGGGTCTAGGAGAATTCTTTGTGCCAGCAAAACCCAGTGAAGCTATGGTTAAAACAAACTCCATTTTGCAAAGCTATTCAGGCACTATGAGAAGTCCTAGACAGGCAAACCCACACGTTCAGCCAGCCTTGCATCAACACACTTGTGCTTACTGTGCTGTCTGGAGGAGTAACAAATGCCTGTCAGCGTTACATGAAGGAGAAACTCACATTTTTAAGAAAGTAAATATCAACTGCAATGAACAGCAGTAGGATGAGGTTTTGTCATTCCTGGAACAGAAGCAACGGGTGGAAAGTTCTGAGCCATGCAAGGCAATGAGACCACTGCTGCTTCTAACTGCCTGATTGTGATGTCTCCATCTTATTGCTTCAGCTAAAAATAGCTGTGCTGCAAAAGCAAACTGGGTATGTATGCCAGGTCTAGTCCTCAGCTACAGATTTAATCCAGAATCAGTAGGGTTTTGAAAGGAAAGAGGGGAGTGCAACCATGCATGTGGACAGAGTTCTGTGCAAGGGTTAAGTGTGAAAGACTGCATCACCAATTCAGAAACACGATGCCACAAAACTAATCTGGCAACTGAGAAAATGTTAGGGTTGTTTTGGCTTTCATTCACCAAAAAAATCTTAGATGATAGAGAGGGATTAGCATCCCCCGAGTTCCCTCCACTGACATTGCTTCACAAGGTATCCCCTGTATATAACTTGGGGAAGTGTAAATATTTTACCAGCAAGTAGTTTCATGGCAGTTAGAGCCACGTGCAGGAACTGTTGCAGCATGTGCCTGAGATGTGACTCTCTCAGTGAAAGTCTATTTACAGCACGTAGCATGTGATTTTAATTGCAAGTATGTTCCTTCTTCCTTTTAGATTCCTCATACTTTCACATATACAATTAAAAGATTGTCATATGAGCTTTCTCTGCACTCTTTGGCATGTCTTCCAGAATGAGAGAAGAAAAAAATCCTTGTTAGTGCCAGCAAAATCACATACCAAAAATGAGAAACAGATAAGACAGCAGATTCAGCATGAAGCAAAGTGGGAGAAGGAGTCAGATAAGAGGAGATCCAAACTCCCAGGCTTCACACACTCTACTCATTCCTTTACAGGCTCAATTTTGTTCTCCCTTTTTCCTCTGGGATCATCTTCATAATCTGACCTCACCTCAAAATGCTGGGCATTTGTCTCTATTACCTGGGAAAGCTCAGAAAGGGACTGAGTAAAGGATGAAGGGTATAGGAAGGGTCTCAGTGGCTTTAGCACACACATTTGAGAGGGAAAGTATCTTTCATGGAGACATTGGGCAGCTAAGAATTGCCTTTTAAAGTGCAGAGGGAACAACAGTGCAGGTTTCAAGGCATTTGGCTTAATAACACTCAATAATTCAGGCTTCTGGATTTATGTGCACCTTATAAGCAAACTTAAAATGACTTTGCTATTAAAAACATTGACCATATTTTTAATAAGCTCTCTGTGTATTTCAGTAGGAGACATTCACAGTCTCCTCAGTCCTGCTTCAGGCTGGTGGTATTTCACTAACTCTCTCTTCAAAAAGAGACTCTCATGCTGGAACAAATGATTATAAACAAAAAAAAAGCAGAAGTACAGTTTGGGGGTTGCCAGTAATCTGTGGCAGTTCCTACTAGTTTTGCACTTATTTTGACTTTCAATGTAGTTTATTTCTTAGCCGGAATTGTTTCTGGCCTCAATGAACCTTCTAACAAAGTTCTAGTTAAGTTTTGTAGGGCAAATTTATAGTCAGGAATCTCAAGTAAAAAAATATGTAAGGAATGTGATATTTGCCTCATAATAGAGAAAAAACTCTCAAACAGCCCTGACATCGTTATTTCTCCATGTCAGTGTCTATACACATTGTACATAATCTCTGTCATCACAATGTCTTATTGCATCTAAGGAACACAAAAAATGAATGTAAGACACAATGTCCTGTTATGGAATCAGATCCAAACTCTCCTAGAAGTTGAGAGGCCTTGGTGTTGACAACCTCAAAGATGATGTGTTGAGCTCAGTCACGAGGTTACAATTTATATTCAGAAACACATACATTTTCTGTTCAGGAGTGATAAAAGATAATCTCACAGGTTGTTCTACTGAAATAAATAAATAAATAACCAATTTTTAAAAGTCATCATGATTTGACCCTGTGTCATGTGCAAAAGTAATTTTTGACAGTCACAGTCCATTCCATAATGAGTATGACCCTGCATTTTTGACCAATTTGAATAGTACTTTCCTACTTGATTTTCATTGCAACTTTACCACATGATAAGGCCATTGAAATTATCAGAACTATCTGAAAAGTAAGGGACAGATCAACCAAGCTAGCTAATCAGCACAGTCTTAACAACACAGTGAACAAACTTTTCCCACTGGCAGGTTAGTTTTGAAGAATTATCATATTTAATTTTTCTGTCTTCCTCTCTGATTCAAGGTGATGTAGAAAGGGTCTAGACAATTCCAGACTAAAATAACTTCTCCGTATGCAGTTGTATAAGAAGAAGATCATCATAAATATCAATAACTCCACACGCATATATTTTATGTAATTGCTTTTATTTGTGCTATTAAGAATGATATACATCATGGCAAACGGCTTGACAGGAGACCTGACATCTTTCTGGTAAATGATGGGAGTGGGAAAACCTGCTTGATTATATGTGTATATATATATATACTATATTGTACTCTGGAAATCACACATCTTATCTGTTCCACCATGCACATGAGTAAAGACACAGATGTCTTCTTCAGTGCTGGTTAAGAGTGAGGAGCTTTCACTGGATTTGAAGTGAGGCGTCATATTCTCCCTGTAATACTTCTCTGCTTTAAATGGCTCTTGTTTCCAAAATGATGTGTGAGCAGAAAGTTCAGAAAGCGACATTCTCTGAGTGGTAGTAAATTGTTAGTCTGTTTGCTTAAACCTACTTGCTAGGATTAGCTCTGTCCTACTTTGTACGTTCTGGATTGAAGGTTAGACAAGGGTCAAGTAGGCGATTTCAACACTATCTGATACAGGCTTACGCCCTCTAGTAAAAGGAAAGCTTTTCAGCCAATCCAGTCTAATGCTTCCATCTCAAACTCTGCTTTGTTTTGTTTGTATGTGTAAGAAGGTTTGAGGGCAGGAGGGCACAATTTTAAACCCCAATTCACAATTCCATAACATCCATCATTATCTGTCTATGTGAGGCTATTATTGCCTCGCTGACAAAGCCCACTGTTCAAATATACCCAGTTCCCCAGTAAAGGCCATGTTCAACTGGACTGTTCCATTGTTGAAACCTTTCTAACATTTTTCACCCGTATGCATATAGAAAAGACCATTACTCTTACCTTAGGCTGAGATTATCTAAATTGCCTCAGAAATTGAGAATATAAAATCCACTGAAATGTGGTAGGGAATAGATAGTCAATGTCTTAACCAAACAACCCTCTCCAATTTTTTAAAACCAATCCTTACCCTCATATTTTAATCAAATTTTGATTTGGTGCCAATGAAGGAAAATTGATTATGAACACCATGATCCACTCTCTAGCTGGAAGCCTTAAGGGATGAATAGCCTGACAGGTAGGCACAGACAGACACTAATCTTTCCCTCTCACTCATTTAAGACTCAGATATAAGTCCCACTATAAAGAAACTATGCAAAATGAGGAGATCATAAAAAATTAATCATTATGGCCTCAAATTTTATTAGATAATTTCTTTGGCCTGAAAATAGCAATGGGTCAAAGTGTGTCTTTTAAAATCTAAAAATTAACTTTTATTCAAGAGACAGAGATAAAACTCGCAGTGCTGAGGTAAATTTTCTTACTAAGGCTCTTCTTTAGGTATGCTCAGGAAAACACAGTGAATGCAAAACTCCTATTCCCATAGTCTACACAAAGCAAATTATCCATGAATTTGTTTAGGTTCTCACTGGGCACTGTAGAAACTAAGGCTGTGCTCTGAACACCCAGTTCCTAGTCAGCTCCCCACCAATACCAGCTCCCCACCCCAAATCCTCAGCTTTATTTCTCTCGTGGCTTCATTTATATGCCATTTCCTTTTGAACTGATTAAAATAGCAATTTAGTGGGGTAAACATCAACCTTGAATTCATTGTCTGGAGATATAGTTTCCTTCCTATTCCTGGGGAAAAAAAAAAAAGGGAAAGGGAAAGGGAAAGGGAAAGGGAAAGGGAAAGGGAAAGGGAAAGGGAAAGGGA
>JANIJG010016444.1:157375-178149 GCA_024611175.1 Megaceryle torquata
AGAAGAGAAGAGAAGAGAAGAGAAGAGAAGAGAAGAGAAGAGAAGAGAAGAGAAGAGAAGAGAAGAGGAAAAGAAAACCATGACCTTCCTAGGCCAGTGTGATCAAAAGCACACAAGCCACCCACTTTGGAGGTCAACATGAAAAGATTGACTGGTCCTCAGAGTAATGTGGTGGCCCCTCGACATTTGTAGTATGAAGCTGCTGAGGGAGAGAATTGAATTCTGACCTTCCTAATTCAGCAACAGAGGTAAGAAGAAGTCTTCAGCACAATGAAATTACACAGCACATAAAGGAACACCCCCTTCAATATTATTTATTTGAGTGAACTCTCTGTGTATCACAGAAAAGGCTACAGCATGCTTATTTTGCAAAGGGATCATTTTGTCCAGTTCCAAAGCAAGCACATTAGAAGAATTCCACATAACCTTCATAATAAATCCACCCAAGGCCCAGCACCCACTTGCTGTTGTGTACAGGGTTTTTTTATTTATTTAACTGCCAAAACAAACCCAACTGCACACATAATGAGACAATGTCCTTCTCCTACGAGAGAAGAGTTCAATAGTTTAATTTTTGTTAACCAAAATCCCTTGTACTAAGGTAAATTACATTGCATTTTCTATTACTAGCTCTGTTAATTGTCAAGCAATAAGAGTTTATGCACTCATCCAAAGCAGCAGAGAATTTCCCATAATGTTACAAAATAAAACCTGACAAAGCACAATAATCTTTAGTTTATTGATGTGCTACCAGGCTTTGGAAAACATCAGATCTGTAATGTGCTTTAGGTTGGGAAATTGGGGCCTAGAAAGATATATCAGGAATAGCAGGGGAATAGCAGGTTCCAAGGATATATATACATATCCATGTGTGTGCATAAACTGGGATGGTTTTTTCTGGGGAAAATGATGAGGAAAGACTTCAGCATCTACAGTAAGGGTTCTAAGACTGAAAGAATATCAAACAAAGAAAGCAAAAGTGTGTGAATGCAAATGGAACTTGTTAGTTAATAGTGTTTCAGGTAAGTAGCATTTAAAGACAATGTGAAAACCAGGTAAGGGCCAGATTTACTACCTTGGATGGGATATTAGGTGCTTCATTATGTTCAAGTTGCCCCTGACATCTGCAGGCAGTAGATGTATGTCTAATAGTCCTGAAAGTGCAAATATTCCACATGTACATGTGTGCACCCTGAAGTTCCTTGGCTTTACCTAGACAACCTCACTTCACCGAAAGCTAGAAAAGCTCTTGGGAAGGCTGCAAATATGGTTTGAAAGCTATATTTAAAATAGGGGGTGATAGGGGAAGTTCAGGTTTGAAAGAAATGCCAAAAGAAAACGAACCAAACAAACCCATGGACTTTGAACTCCTTTTTTGTACTGTGCTGTGTATGTTCAGGCATTAGGAACAGTATGTAAGACAAGAGCTAAAACAGAACTGTAGGCAGTCTTTTACTAGATAGGGTCTTGCTCAACCCATAGTTTGAACATCAACGAGCTAGAAGACCACAAACATAATCAGGTTTGGTTCTGTGGTGTGTTGCAGTCCAATGACTCCTGGTCACCAGAAGTCATACAGAACCAGCTCATGCCTGCCTACAAAAGACCATGTATGCATACTGTTAGGGGAGGTTCTGCTTTTCTTTCATGGCCTTCTTCAGAATCTTTCTCACGTATGAGGTTGCAAAGGGTAGGCTGATTTCGACACTCAGAACCTGGCTCTATCATACATATGTTTTTTCTAGTCTTGATAGAGCATTTTTATGCCAAGGACTGAAAAAACCAACCAACCAAACAACAAACCCACAGGGTTTTATTTCCATTTTCATAGGAAAGAATTAAAGGGTATTTGTTTTCTTTATCTGTCATGATTTGGTGAATAACCAATTATGTATTAAAAAGAGGTTCTTGGTAATGCAGAAAGGGCTAAAATTTGGAGCTTTCTTGTATATTTTTCACTGCGAACAAGTGTGGCTCTTTGCCCTTTAACAGGCAATGATGGAGGATGATCATGTACATTTCTGCTTCTCAGAGCATTTATTTTAATTACAAAGGCTTATAAACAAATAGGGAGAGGGAAGACATGGAGGAAGGGGGGGTTGTCTATTGTCCCGATTTTGTATTTAGAAAGTAAAAGAGAAACAGAGAGAGAGAGACAGAGATGCTCTTCCTTGCAATAAAAGATGGCAAGGTGATAAATTAGTGCTCTCAACTGAAATTGATTACTTTGTGTTCCTATCCAGTTCATATGGCAGCAACACAGATGCTCTGAAACACAGTAATGACACATTGGAGAAAACCTATCAGGTTGGCCTGGTAGAAGATTTTTCCTTTTCCCTTCTCCCACTGGCTCAAAAGATAAACCACCGCATGCTCTGCCTACACTAGGGAAAGTTACACACACTCCAACACCCTCAAGACTACCACTTGGAAACTTTTCAGCCAACCTAAGGAGCTGAAATATTAAACTGACAAATATCAGTGGGTTTTTTGTTTTTTGGGGTTTTTTTTCGCTTCTGTGCCTGGATATAGTTCTAATACTCAGAGGAAGCAGCTTATATAGCAAAAGGTTGAAGTAACATCTTGTCACATTAAAGCAATTATACTTGAGATGGTGCAAACAAAAGAAGCAACAGGGCATGGTTAATCAGCATTTTCATTTGAATTTAGCCTTCCAGGATTTCAGCTGATAATTTCAGAGGACAAGATGCAGTGGATATTGGGTTTTAAATTAATAATTTGGATTTCTGTAATGGCTTATCTGCTTCAGAACCACAACTATTTCATCTCTACTAAGCTGGGAATTGACCACTTGCATGGTATAGGGTTTATGAACATTGCATCCTTCAGTAGAAGAGGGAATCCTGCTCACATGCAATAGGATTGTTCTTAAGGTAGAAAAAAACATATCTTGAGAAAAAATGCTGAGCAATTTATTTTTCTCATGGGGCAGATCTCCACATAATGAATACATAACTAAGGAGAAACACCAATATGAGGGACCAATCAAGAGCTGGAAGACATCAGAATAGCACCCTAAATTTTGACCATTGATAACTAGGCTTTAGAACTAGTGAGAGCAGCTGGAATGAAGGAGGACCCATGCAGGAAGATGAGATTTAATGTAATTATTCAAACTTATAAATGTAATGAATTTCCAAAGTGATCCCTTTGGTAGAAACATTCTATTTGGTGTGAACCTACTCTCTCTTTTCTTCCATTGACTTCAATAGAGATGATCAAATAAAGTCAAGAGCCTTTCTTAGTGATAAAAAGCCAGCCAAAGGACTGAGTCCTCTTTATCCACTTATATTGTTGTATGTGCCTTGATGTCCCAGCACTTCTACTGATTTAAATCAGCTCAGGCCCTGTCTCCAAACCCTTTATCCTGGCAAAGGAAGGACAGAAAGCCTTAGACACCTTTGATCGCATATGAAAAATGCCTAGTAGTCACTGCAACTTGTCCGATCAAGTGGCCTCAAACCAAAGCTGTTCATAAACTTCAAGCAAAAGAGAATCAGAGTTGTCCTTTAAAAGGAAGTCTTTCATTTAGCAGTCGCTGTATAATTTAGATGAATGGGGGGAGTCACATAAAATTATACTTACAAAAATTTAAGCAGACTTGTTGAGGTAGTTTTCTTACATTTCCCTATATTGTATAAAATAATAAATTATTTGAATAGTTCTATTATGTGTCCTTAACTGAAACGTACAATGCCTGTCCTAGTTCCTCAAAAAGCTTGTTAATATGCAATCACCTAGTACAACTGCTAAGTTTTTAAAGGTCACCTATGTTTTATTCATAAAGGGTGGTTTTCTGGAGGGAAAAAGGTTACAGTGTCATGTAATATCATATTCTGATAGAGGCTCAGCTTCAAAAATGTATTTCCTAACAGTTTGTAGTGAAGAAAGGTAGATTTGTTTGGGGGGTCTTAGTCTGACTGAGACCTGCCATGTTCCACCAAATGCTTGATGGATGAGAGCATCACACCATTTTTCAGACCTATTTCAAATATTTAGACATTATTGATGTCTGTCTTGTTTCCTTGCTACCCCACTTTCAGGACAAGAGTTATAATAGTCTGATTGCATTTGTTTATTTCCATTTAAAATACTATTTTAAATGATAGGAGCAGGAGACTGTGAATAAATCTGGGAACTGGATTTCAGCATAATAAGTGTGATCTAGTGGAAAAAGCACAAGTCCCAGAATGATGGGTGGACATCCAAGCTTTGACATAAAAGTCTGACCTCTGTGGCATCTGTCTCTGTGGTAGGGTTTCTTATACCTGCTCTATGACAATGGAATATAGGATGTGCATAGTTACATTTATGTTTCACAGGGCCTCGCATGTTTCATACTATATTGAATATCCAACTCGTGTCTAAGAATAAATTCCCAAATCAATGCTACCTCCAACTTCTGCCGTGACAACTGTTGTCTTTATGCTAGAAAACTCTGTTCGTCTCTAAGTGACAGAACAGGAAACTAGTCTGTAATTCACCCCAGACCCAGGCTATACATTAATTTCCACACTTTCCATAGTGTAGAGGAGTTTCTATCTGGATAAAGACTCAAACCTCTGCACCAAGACGACCTGTCTCAGATGACCAAAACCAGATTTTGCAGAAATATTGATCCCCAAGATGTAGGAATAAGTGTTCTGGTTTCCACAAAGCAGACACAATGACTTTCAGGGAGGTGTGTGATAGAAGGATGTTTTATTTATTTGTCCAAATGTCCTGTATTTATTTGGTTAACCAGCTGATATATGCTTTTCCCTGGGAAGCACTCACTGAAAGGAATTGATTTGTTTTTCTTTATGGATTTTTGTTTGCCACAAAATGGGTGGTACGGCTCACGATTAAAAGCAGTTCATATAGGGAATGTGACCCGAGTGAGTTAATTGGCCTGTTTCAATGAAAAGCTCCCAATTTGAAAGTTCCAGCACTACTGGCAAGGGTGCCAAATCCAGTGAGGTTATGAAAATAAATGTGAACCCTTCAAAACACTTGAAACACAGGCAATTGATGTAATAAAACCATTTTGCTTAGGACCGAGGAAGCTGACTTGTTATTCACTCTGTCTCCAGCTGAACTCAGAGCTAAAAGCCACTTTACTTGCTGATCTGTGGATCTGCTGTATTATTAGCATTTTATTCAATTTTGGGAAACGTGACTTTGCATTTGTAAGTGGATGGTGAGGCTCTGCCTTTTCAAAATGGACGAGGTCTTTGGAGTTATTAAATTATTGAGGAAACAGTTTGTCCCAATTTTCAGACCTAACTTGGCTTACTAAACAAATTTCAATGTAAATAAGGTTCTAAATCTATGCATTCATTAGTACTGTTTAACAGCAATGACATTTCTTTGGCAAGAAAGCTTTCTTTGAGAGCCTATTTAGCCTCAGGTCACTTTAGCTGAGGCCCCAGTGGTGAAGAGAGAGAAAAAAATAGTGTTCATGTCAATAAAAGTTTTGTTTTCACTTTTTCTTTAATGGCCTGGTACAAAACTTTAGTTTGGCAACTGGTGGAATGAAGAGGGCCAGAGTAAAGAATGTGTAAGGCAAAATTGTATGGAATCTGTAGAGCAAATAAAGCCTTTTTATTCTATGCTTTTATTTCCCATACCAGAACATCATCTTACCCACGACAAAATTGCATCAGCATGAAGATACAAGCCAAGAAGTGGTAGCTTTGAACAGAATCACTCTCTGAGCATACACACAGGCAGATATACATACACACCAGACATGCTAACCTTGGAGGAGGGGATTGGTTTACAAAATAATAACCTAGTCCTAATTCATGGCTTCTTCCCACTTTGTGCTATCTAGATTCTCATGCCTAGCAAAGAGCCTAATTCATTAGAAATCAAGGGCTGCAGGACTGCAAGTAAAAACTTCTCTGTCAGAGAGCTGTGGTTGATGAGGAGTAAAGTGGCTTCATGAAGATCAGTGAAGGAAACTTTTCAAGGGGTAGAAAGGATTTGGCTGATAGGCAGCTGTCCTGGGTTTGGTTTGGGTTAATAATCACCAGCAGCTGCTGGACCAAGCAGCTGGGAGGGGCCACAGCCAGGATAGACAACCAAACCAGCCAATGGGACAGTCAATGCCATACCCTATATAAGGAGAGGGCTGGGCCAGGGTGGGGGTGACTATTTTCTAGTTGCTTCAGTGCAGGAGGAGCAGGGAATGTGGTATCTTGTGCATAGGTATAGCCTATCACTTGTTTTGTTTATCATTTCACAGGTACTATTGTTAGCATGTTGCTTTCTTCTCTGTGTTGCTTTAAGTTGCTGGTATCTCAAACCTTCGAGTGTCACCTTTTTTTCTTTTTCCTGACTCTCCTTCACATCCCACAAGAAGGGGTGTGGAGGGAAGGGGGAAGCAGTGGATGAGTGGCTGCCTGGTGTTTTGCTGCTGGCAGAGGCCGAGTCACGACAGCAGCCTACAGCCATAGATATCTTCTACGTAGACAATCCTTTTGTCTTTCACTTGAAGTGTGTGTGTACTTGAGGACCTATGGAGCCTTATGGTGAGTGATAAGAGCAATTTCCTATCTCAGAAAGCTTCCCTCACATAAAACTCAATTATTCAAGGTTTCCAGTGAATGGGGGAACTTTATTGCTTTTCTTCCTTCCCAAACTTTTGCAGAGGGTGTGGGGTATTGTTGTTGTTGTCAACACTGCCATTCTGTCATGTAGTATGCATTTTGTGTTTTGCAAGACTTCTTTGCCTCTCCAAGTGACTATAAATGCTGAAATACTGTATAAATGGCCACATCTCAGCTCCTTGACAGTGGACTAGGGTAGCCTAGAAAAATAATCTACTATGTAATTCATAAATATACAGAGGTATGATTTTTTGGGGGGGTCATATAAGAGTAAGCCTTTCTAACATGTGACTTAGCACACTGAAATGCTTAATTTCTGTGTCTTTCACTGTAATACTTGTGTAATTTTTTTTTCTTGAAAGCACTGCTTTGTTATGGAAAAAGGTTATTTTCACTCAAGTACCAAGAGACTAGAGGCCAAGTCCATACTGAAAATCAGGCACATGTTCTATCCTTAAAAAGAAAAAAAAAATCCTACTTGTAATTTCAGTGTAAATCTGGGTTCATAAGTATCTTTGTGTATCTGGTCTCAAGCAGCTAACATTATAGGGCAATATATAAACAAGGACAAGGATTTGAATTCACACTTAGCAAGTTCAGGCTAGGATGCTAGTTGTGGGACTAGACTTCATTTTTGTTATTAGTTAACATGTATTGCTGATTATTAAGGCACTGAGAGACACAGCCTCTATCTGGTGTTCTTATTCAGTCCAGTCCTAGGTTGATGTCCTCTGCCTCTCACCAATGAAAGCAAAAGTATTTCAAGCATGAGGTGCAGAAAGTTTCTTTTGTCCCTTTATCTTTTCTTTTCTCTTCCTGCTTGAGAAGCCAAGTGCAGAGTCTGTGGTTGGCAAGTGATGAAGGGGGTAGGAAAAAAAAATTGAAAGATCTCTTCAGGAATATTTGCCTCCACTAAATTTTCTTTCCTATAATTAATTATTCTGTCTGGACAAAGAAATAAAATAAAACACAACGAAGCACAATAAAAACCTGAATGTGTATTGAGTTCCCAAGTTTGCTAGGAGCCAAAATTTTAGGTACATGAAGGGAAGAAATGGTCTTCTTCATCCCTCAGCCAAAATATCAACATCACACTTGCCAGTTATTCTCCACTGTGATTATCTGATTGGCGTATAAACTGATAATTCCCATCCTGCTCAGAAGGGAGCATGCACACACTTCAAACAAACTATTCCCTAGTGCTTGGCTTTATCAGTGACTCAAAACAACCACTGTAAAACACATCAGCTAAATTTCCCCCCTAGGCATAGCTGTGTCTCGGGTTTTATGTGCCAGCCTCCAGCAGGTTTGAAAAGGGGAGGAAGAAGGGAGCACTATTTCCAAGCACCACTATAAGGCTACTACAGCCCCAGTAACTTCCCATTGTTATTCCTCCCTCATCTTCCAGAGCTTCTCCTTAGCTATGGCAATGGATGAAACCTTAGCAGTGATTCAGGAAGATCTCCACTCTCTGTTTTTTCCTATTGAAGGACACTATATTTCTCCAGGTGAGAGAAATGGTGCAACTAGAATTTATTGAAGGTGTGTATAGCCTTCAGTTTCAGGAGAAGGTCTAAGAATTATAGTAGTGGTTAAAATATGTAAATTTTTTTATTATAACTATCTGGAACCTCTAAAAACTTTGACAGGGAAGAGGGGAGGAAATCCAGTAAAAAAACCCAAAACAAACAAACAAAACCTGTCATTATATCCTTCGGGTATTCATCTCCTCTGTGAAATATGTTTCTTGTGATATTTGAACACACTTGGATATCTTCCTGACTTAGCTTAAGACATTGTACCTATAGGAGAGTAAATGAGGAGATATGTCAGGAAGAGCCCTGACTTTGGTTTACCTTGTGACTTTGAGCAGGTAACCTCCATCTGGGCCCAGCCTTCAGATTTACCACAACTTTGAGCAGAAAAGAAACCACAACCCAAGATTCAAGTCTGGATATGTATAAGAAAATCTGAGATAGAAATTCAAATGTGAAAGTGGATCAGGGCTTATCTGCATGCTCCCACATTTTTGACTGCATTGTAAATCCTGTGCTAGCATTATTGCAGCTTTTCTTCATAGATGTGACTGTAGAAAAATCTTTGGGAAGTGCTTCAGATTGTTGTAGATGCTGAGATCAATAAGATCTGCTGTACCTTAAATGAACCATCTGACTGTATCCTATAACAGAGGCCACATGTGAGGCACAGCCACATGACACAGTAGTGCATCTTCCCTAAATATCATATGTTGCTCTCTAGTTATGGACTGTTTTTCAGGATAAAAACATTCAGATAAAGATGGATAAATATTTAGATGCTTATATTATTCTTACAAATAAAATCTCAATCAATTCACAACTGCTTTCAGCTCATTTCCACTTAGCTTTAGGTATTTCCATGTTAGGGCATACATGATTTTCTGTTCTCTGTGTTATTAAAAAACCCCAAAAATCTAAACCCAGACCATACTTTTAAAAAATGGGCTTCTATAATATGGCAGAAAACCATTCCAATGAAGATGCTGCTTTAAAATCTTTATTAATTATTATCGTGATAGACATTTCCAAGGAATTTCAATTTCAGAAGCCTCTACGGTCAACTAATAACTTATTAAATATTACTCAGTCATTAAATATCTTCAGTTTAAAAATGAATATTTAGGGGATAGACATCTGGTAATATGTCTTAATCCTATTTTTAGATTAGATCCTCTTAAGAAATTCCCATATGCTTTTAGATAAAGCTTGAACCTTGCTAATCTTTCTGAATATTCTCTTCCTGCTGATACGTACGCAACGGCCCCTAAAAGCTGTACTTTGGGGTCGTGTTTAGGTTCATTATTTCCCAAGGTAATTGCACTCCCCTCATTTTCACGTGTTTTAGCACCAGAACCACAATAAGGGAGGAGGTGGAAGGAAAAAGAGAGAGTCTAGCAATAATGCCTGTCTGTTAATGAAATTACTACAAACGGACTAAAAGTCAGAATCAGAAATAACCCTGGCATTAATGGAATGCTTATTTGAATCAATTGGATAGTCCCAACACACTGAGCAGTTTTCTAACTAACAAATATATGATTAAATTAGTTCCCAGCATTTAAAAAAAAAAAATGCTTGAAGTGATGTCTAGTATAAACTAATGGTGGGTGGTGAGTGTCTTTAGCAATGTTCCCAGATTTTAACAGCATTGCTTTATCTAAATATATTTCTTAGAGTCACAAACCCTAAAAGGTATAAAATAAAGTAGATTGAGATGGATTAGGTTAATTAATGGGTATGAACTGGCCTTTCACCTCAACAATTGTAGACAAGTTCAACCTAAGAGCTTAAATCAGAGTTTGCTGTTCTAAGCTCTAGTAGACATTAATTCACATCATATAATTTGGCAGAGTTGGCCCAGAAATGAACTTGCCATGGATTTGACCCTCCAAGTCAGAGATGGGGCAGCAAACAAAGGAAAAAAAAAGAAAAAGAAAAAAAGACAGAAAAGCACAATATCTCCCAGCTGCTCCCCTGACTTACGGATAAAATAAGAGCATGTTTTGAGGATTTACCCACATGGCCAGTACACGCTTTTGTTGGAGATAAACACTGCTGACCCAAAAGGCAAAGCAAAGCATGGAGGGGACTAATGGGACACATGGTGGCGTTTCAACTGGAGAGTTGATTTTAGGACTCCTGGGCTCTTCTGGGGAGACTGAGCCTTGGCAAGTGTGTGTTTTGAGCCCATAATGATGGACTTTGTGTGTTCGCACAATTTCTCTCCATTTATAGCAATACAACAATTACTAATGATAAAACGAGAGGAAATGGCCTCAAGTTGTGTCAGGGGAGGTTTAGATCGGATATTAGGAAGAAATTCTTCACTGAGAGAGTGGTTAGGCACTGGAGCAGACTGCCCAGGGAGGTAGTGGAGTCATCATCCCTGGAGGTGTTTAAAAAATGAGTAGACATAGCACTTGAGGCTCTGGTCTAATGGAGATGTTAGGATGAAGGTTGGACTTGATGATCCTAGAGGTCCTTTCCAACCCTAATGATTCTACGATTCTATAATTTAGTAACAACCACAGCTTTACGAACATCAGCACATTGCATATGCAGTCACAGAGGAGTTACAGTAGCAGACCAATTTCTCCACTCTTATTTGCATTACTGCAGCTCTGCAGGGGGTCACACGCATAGAAATGGAAGAGAAATAGATAAAATGCATTAATCCTTTTGTTTTGTTTTTATTATCTACCTGGAATTCAGGCATGAAACCACCAGATCATTATTCACTGATAACTGCAGAGGCAATAGCAAACTGTTCCATGAATAAATCTTTTGCCTGAATAAAGCAACGGCAGCCGTAATATGCATTTAATGGATTTATCAGTTTTACATTAAATGCCTTTTATTTGAAAGCACCAATTAATTTCATAGATGTTCCCTTTAGGTCTAGGCAGCACAGCTTATGGTGGTCTCCTGTTGCAGTCAGTTTCATCTGGGGAGCACCATACATTTGCATGTATACATGAGCATCCATCACGTTTATTTAACTATAATAAGAAAATAGAACAAATGCTACACGAGGAATAGCAAATGTGGGAGTCTGTCTTTCATTGTCCTTCCTGGTGTCCACTTGTCCTCCTGCAATGCAGACCAGCAGGACCACCAAGCCCAGAGCACCTCATGGTGCTTGGCAGAGCGAGCTGGTAGGAATCAGAAAGCTGTGAACAGCTGAGTGGTGGATGGATTTAAGGGAAGCCCTCTGTCAAAAACCAGATCAGAAGAATAAGATGAAGCCTTCCTCCAAGGCTGCAGAACCACGGCAGTTATTAGCAAATATTTGTTCATTTGGAAGCAGGATTATTGTTTCACTGCTAATGAGGCATTATTTTTTTTTTAGCCCTGTGTAGCTGTAATATACACCACTGCCTTTTTGTGAAGGTTATAGTTTAAAAAGGAAGAAAAAAAAAAAAAAGGAAGAAAAGGAATTTAGTGTTCCTAGTGTTCTAAAAATAGGCTTGTGCGTTTGGAATTGCTTTCAGAGACCAGCAACCACCGACACCATCACAACCTGACTGCTTTTAACTTTTCACATGCTATAGGCTCTGGGTGCAAGCCAGCTGAAGCAAATGTCCTCTATTTGTATGGATTTGGGATATACAATAACAGCAAAAGGAAAATATGCCGGGGACTGACAATGTCTGGATCATTACTGCAGTTAAATCTGTCAAAAATATGTTGCTGAAACAAATTTTGTCAGAAAATGGGGCTGGGAAAGGAACAAAAACATGGACAAATTAGTCATTTCCTAGTCTTACTTTTCCATCCAGCTCTAAGTAGTTTATGTATTAATAGGGTACTTTAGTACTTTCAGTGGGACCTGCACCTTAGAGGGAATTTCAGTATGAAAGTCTGTTAACTTGCCATTCTTTAACCAACTT
The DNA here is from genome assembly GCA_024611175.1 of Megaceryle torquata. Taxonomy (NCBI): domain Eukaryota; kingdom Metazoa; phylum Chordata; class Aves; order Coraciiformes; family Cerylidae; genus Megaceryle; species Megaceryle torquata. The sequence goes on from JANIJG010016444.1 coordinate 169,418, forward strand.
GAATTCAGACAACAACTGTTTCACAGTTCAGTTAATACTTCTTGAACTCTCTTGTATTTACTATAATTCTGTACATAACTAAGTCTATTTTGGTTTCTGTCTCACTGCATCTTCTCTACATCTTTTCTACTCAAAACAGGATTCACAGTTGGCTGTGAACCTCACGCTGTCCTAAAAATGAACGTTTCCCCCAAGTCAATCTGTGCATGGGGGAAGATGAAGTCTGAAAAAGCAGAAGAGGTTGTGGGATCGAGAGACCAAATATGCAGAGGTTTCATGCTGTCACCAACTCTGAATAAATGCATTCCCAGAGAGAAGCCATTCCCCTACCTTATTACACAGCGCTCCTGCTGATCAAAGGAAAGGTAGGAAGATATTATCAATGTATGAAGCCACTCTGCCCTTTCCCCTCCCCTTTTTTAATTTAGCATGACTCTTTTCCAGTTTGACAAAATTCTCTAATTGACCTGAGTTACCCGATTTACTAGTTTCGCAAAACACAAGCTAAATTTGTACTGGTAGGATTTTGCATTCCTTGACTCAGGAGAAAAAAAAGAGCGGAAAGAAATCAAAGACCAACAGCAATGAACCATCATAACCCAAGTTCAGCTCAGGTGAATACAGAAATTCTAGGTCAAAATCTTGTCCCACTAGGCTTTACAATGTAGTCAGAGTAGAAAGTTCCTAAAATACTCAGATTACTCCATTTTATATTCCAAGTGAGTGAGCAATTAGAGAAAGCTCCATAATTGCATTAACCAAGCACAGACTTCTCACTAAAGCTTTTCATTGCAGACTCTCAGCTCTCAATGGCAGTTGCACTAAGGCTCAGTAAAGTATTTCGCTTTGCAAAGTTAGATTCCTGTCTGGATGAGGTTTTACACTTACTTGACATACATTCTGGGATCTATTTGCCACACTGCACTATAGGCAAAGCTTCTACAAGTTGTGACCAGGCTGCATTTTATATAAATAGTGTATTTGGCACCAAATTAACAAATTTCACAAAAAATGAATCATCTACCTAAGTAGGAATAAGGAATGGGAAAAGCACTGGCTACTGATAGGGCACGCATGGCACGCAAAATTGGGTCATTGACTTCTGGCCTTTGACAGTCTTGAGGTTAGATCTGGCTTACATCACAAGTGAAATGATCATAGGGGTTTTGCATCAAAAATTAACACTCAGTTTGATTGAGTTTGACAGAAATAGCACACAGATGCCAAGAACCAAGTCAGACAGAACTGGGTTATTTGGTGGTGCATCTGTTGATGGCAATGCTGCATTCTATCATTTGCCCTGAGCCAACAAAAAAAATAAATAAATACCTGTTTCTGGTTTGTGACATAAGAAAGTATTGGGAAAAAAATAGCATTTTCGACAGCATCTACTGCATGTGGACTACAAATTATAAATAGGCTGGTGATACACAGAAGTAAATATATTGTTTTTACAAATTAAAGCAAGGTTTACTTTAAGATTAGACTAGCCTAAAATCTGTCCAGTACAAAAGTCAATTAATCTCACACTAACATTCTACTTATTGGATATTATCTAGTGAAAATCCAAACAGCAAAGTCCATCTAGGAACCAAACATTGAATATTTGTGTGGTCTGAAAATTAGAAAATAAGCGGTCCATCAGTCAGAATATATCTTTTGTCTGTAAATCAGGGGAAAAGTTGGATAAAAACAGGAGCTCTGTGAGATTTTTAAGCACATTCTCCTTTTAAGCCAGATCCAAATTGCCATCAGGATAAGAAGTTTTTCTCATGGTATTTCAGCCTCCACGTCTGCTCTGAAACAGGAAGTGCTGAAATGTGTACAAACAACTTAATGAAAAATAATTCAAGACATCACAAATAAAGAGAAAGACATTACACCAACTTTCTCATCCTTTAAAATGACTTGAGCTCCATGAGAATGAAATACAAGTAGCTCCCACAGAATAGCTCCCTGTTTCTTCTCATAGAAGTCCTCAAACGTGACCTTATGGAAGGCTGAGAACATTGTTAATGCTGAAAAGAGGGGGTTCAAATCCACTCGCCAGATTTAGTCACAAAGGGTGAGTTTTTTTAGGTAAAACTTTTCTTACTCTCTTGGCCTGGTCCTGAACTCCTGAGTCAAAGGAATACCCATTAGATGGGCAAGCTGGCAGTGTAACTGCATAGAAAAAAATCTGGTTCTGGCCTCAGCTGTACTTTGAGAAGATCTGAAAGAGTTTACAAGATTGGCACTGACTTCCTGAGGAGCCGGAAAAAGTGGTCTGCTTCTTCCCAGCAAGACTGAAACATTTCATCCAAACAGCAAAAATACAGCCTGTTGCTGTAACTGCCATACTTTTATTTTATTTAAATGCACAATACTTTTCATTATGCCAGAGCTAATAAAAGTCTAGCAAATTTATCACTGCAAGCCTTCAGAGATAGAACCAATTCTTTTTGGGTTTGGTATATTTTATTTCCAGGTCACTATTATAATGGGAGATTTTGTATACCATGATTCCAAGGAAGTATCTGGATTGTTTTTCAGGGTTTCTCACCAGACACTGGGTAGGGGCATGATGCCAAAACAGCTCCTAATGAGTCCTGTGTAGAAGCCTGGCTAAGACAGAAACCTTCAGGTCCTGCATGGATGTGGGGATGTCCTCTTTTCTCCTGTCTCTGTGGATGCTCTACTTTTACCTTGTACTTTGTGGCCCTTGTCTTCAGAGGTGGCCAGGCAAGCTGGAGGATTTGGGCTAGCTGAGAATCATGCTAGTCTGTGGCACTCTCTGTGTTCAGCCTTACCTGTCATCCCTACCTAAATCAGCACTGAATAGTAAGCCTGATTGGGAATGTTTAAGTCAAAAGTCTCTTCTGACCAAATAATTCCCTCTTAAAAAGAGATATTTTCCCAAGGAAATTATTCATTTTGCCAACAAACAAAGAAACCGCAACCTGCTGAGGAAATGTAGCCTAATGGAAGAGGCTTGTTAATGAGAATGGTGTTTTGTGGACAGACCCAGAAGATGAGAGCATGTCCACACATAAAGTACTGGGCAAACACACCTGATTTCACTTCCAGGAAGCACGAGGCTGACAAAGTCTTCCAAGAGAAAGTGCTACAGGGCTGTGAGTAGAGTGCAGGGCTCCTGATTTCTGTCCAGTTCCAAAATACAGGGCTGGTTACTACACTGAGCATGATCCTATGGGAAACATCTACATTGCCTTGGATAGCCATACTTGAAAAGGGTATCAGGCCCACCTGGCACTTGCACTCAAGCTGGTAACTGTTTGATCCATCCCCTATGACACCAAGCCACACTTCAGCCACAGGCAAACCTGAACTTGCCAGTCCTCTCACATGCCATTGTCCATGCCTTTTACAAGGGTTTCCTGGTAAGTTTAGACTATTAAATAGTCTGAAATGGACTGTATCTATTTTTAGATCTTTTCTACTTTTTTGAGCTACCTAGGCAGAACTCATTTCTGTGGTGGGACACAATGTAGGCAGGACTTCAAATGTTCTTCCAATTTGGCCTTCATACTCCAAAATAGATTTAGCTTAGTTAGATGCCTGCTAACATCAATAGGTCCCAAAAAGTAGTGATCACTTGCGGATGTTTTGAATTCATTCTACATTTAATACAACTACACAGCAGATGCCTGCCTGAAATTTCTGCTTGCCCAACAGCATAAGTTCCTAAATGCTCAGAAATTGGGGAAATAGCTACTCAGCAGAGCTGTCCACCTCCCAAAGCAGTAGGAGCAGCAGGTGTGATGGAGTTATGTTTCATCAATGTGACATAAAACATGGCCCAATTACTTGATTTTAAATACTGTTCTTTCTAAAGCTTTCCCTTATAAAACTACAGGCATGGAGCTGTCAGCTGGGGAAAAAGGATACCTTTAAATCTAGCCTGGCATGCATGTGTATATTTATTTTTATAAGTGAAATATAAACGGACATGCTGAGTTCCAAGTGCTTGATGGATAAAGGAATTAAATGATTTCATATATCTCCCTGTATAAATATACAAGAAACTTTCCCCAATGGGTCACAGAGGATTTCATGTGGATGTGAACTCTGTTTACTGTTAGTATTAGGGAAATAGTGGCTTTTTAACAAGTTACTCATGCCTGGAAAAAATCCCAGTATTGCAAGTTGTCCTAGATTCTCTGCCAATTGTCCGTGGGAATCGTCAGGATGGGAAAAGTTCAGATGTGTTTTAAAGAACCAGCTTAATGGAAAATGGGAAGGAGAAAAAAAAGCTACTGTGTCAATCTCCTGGGTAAGAAGAAGTAAAATGTGATTTGACTGTTTTATTTCTTCCTTTTTCTTTTTTTTTTTTTCTTTTTTTTTTTTTTCCTTCCTTTCCTCTCCTCAATGCTTTTGGATTTTATTCTCACCCATGCAAAGAGTTTTGTTCAGGCCATTTGCCCTAATGAAGAATGACTTTGCTTCAGTTCTTTGAGTAAAATCAACTCCAGAGTCTCTCTCTCTCTATCATTGACGTGTAATTATAAACTCTTGGGATTCATTCTTTTGCACACGTCAGAGGGTTTAGTGCTGTGCAGATGCCCGGGCAGCACTGGGCTCTGCCTTCAGGGATTTTACAATTCAGAAGCAGATCTCACATGCTTTTCCTTACCCCATCAGCCTGCAGAGAGGGGCTGCAGCAAGCTGTGTGCTGGGGTGAAGGTTAGAGAGAGAGCTGGGGACCGGCATCCCCCATGGGGCTCTCTGGGGAGAAAGGGTCAGCCTCTGCAGGATGCCCCCCTCCAACAACCACCACACCTTCTAAATTTCTCCAATAATCACTTTTTTCTTATTCCATCCAAGACTTTTAAAACTCGGGGCATTGATCCTGTCACTCTGGAGACCACCAAGTGACTAACAGTACTGGAGCGAGAATCCCTCATGGATGTCACATTTCGAGAAGCATTAACTCACTGATTTAGCTTTAAATAGCAATGGTGTTACAGAACATGTCACTAATTATTTGCTTTCCAGCAACAGTGTGGTGCCTTCTGGTACGTGCACACACAAAAAGATGAAGGTTAAGTAGGGGGCTTTCTTTGGCTTCGAATAGACACATTGTGTCATCGTGACACCCAATAAATCCACCCTCCATAGGGGGGAAGGACTGTGCTCTTCCACTTAAAATCCCAGGATTTTTCAAACCCTCTTTTTTTTTCTTTTTTGCTTCCCACCCCACCCCGCCCCCAGCAGTTTATGCAGATCCCCCAGCATAAACCTTACAAAGTGAAGGTAAAAAAATCTAGAACCTGCATCCAATCTCCATGTCACACAACCAGACTCAAAAATCCTATTTTGGAAACAACTGAAAGGAGCATCCAATATCATCTGGAAACAAGCTGTTAGTCTGGATGCATTTTTTAAGATACAGTGTGGGGGGGGAAATATGGATTTTGTTGCAGATCCAATATTTATTTCTTCTCGAGACCTAGCCAAAAATTAGCTTCATTTAAAATAAGATTAGTCATTTATGGGAACTGGTTGTACAGTTTGGAATTTTTAAGGGAGTAGAGAAAGCAGCTTTTCAGTATCTTAAATATTTATATGTGAATAAAAAATTATTAACTACATCTAGCAGCTACAGGACTTGACATCATTATTTTCCTTACATTAAGTTTTTCTAAACAATAACACTGCATCTTCAAATCCTGCCTCCCCCACCACCACTCCCTCACACCCCAGCACTGGTATTCCTTGATTTTGAGGGTTTTATTGTCTTGTGTTTTTTCAAATCACATTTTGGGCTTGCAATGAGTGGTGCTGCCAGTCCCACTCAGCATATTTTCACATATAAGAAACGGAGCTAAATTCTTTGGGGCTACTTTTGATTGATAGAGATAAGGGGGTGGGAAGAAAGCTTGGATGATGCTGGAACCCAGAAAATAGTAATTTGATCTGGGGGCATTTTTATTATGATTATTGTTATGATTACTATTACTATTATTAGGACAGGAAACTAACTCTTCATGTGAGATAAAGACTGTTACCATTTTCACACACATACGAGAGAAAAAAAAAAAAAAAATCCTGATGTCAAGCAGCCCCAGAGTCTGTGTCATTCGCATTGCGCAGTTCTTATTTCCTTTTCTGGCCCTGGCTACGCAGGATTACCGTGTGCTGCTTCTTCTCTGCAGCGTGCCGCTGAAATGAATAAGATGCTGTTTACGACACTGCTCGCAAAGGGACGTGACAGAGTAAGAACACAATGCAGCCGGGTTGTGCAACATCCTTTGGAAAGGGGCTGAGCCAGAGGGCTGGGATGGCCACTGCTTCTCTGGAAAGGGATGGACTTCCCCAAAACTGCTGCCCATGCTCAAAGCATCCTCCTGCAAGAACCTCAGAGGCAGGGCTGGGGACGCTTTGAGCTTTTGGAGGAAGGTGAAATCTCCCCAGTGGCTTCACCTAAGTCTCGTATAAAAGACTGGAAGCAGGGAAGTATTTTTCTCTGGCTACACACAGCAGCAGTCTCTGAAGTTCCCAGTGGCTGTTACACAGCGAAACCTTCCTTAGAAAAGGGGCTGTTGATGCTGTGATATCACCTTGCCTATTTATGCCATCGGGTATGGCATAATTGTTACTTTCAACCTGAAAATATGTTCAGCTGGATAAAAAAAGAGTGGCACTGTGAAACATCAAAATATTTTCTTTTGATTTTACTTTGTCAATTTTTAAGTTACACTTAGCTTACATCTGGAAACTTCAAACACTCTTGTCTGTAAAATGCAGAACTTTTCTACATGAGACTATCAAAATGGATTATCATTTTTTTTTCACCCGAATAAGACATTTAGACAAAAACACTTCCCTTTTCCCACTAATCCTTTCCCACTAATAATTTGACAGCTTGGAACAATGAAAAAAATTGTTCAGTGAAAATTATTGCTGGACATTTTGAAGTCTTTTATCTGGATTGGGGACCTGCTGTGTGGGCTGCAACTGTAAGACTTTTGTCTTGAAAGCAAAGTGACCCGTTCATCAACTGGTGTTTATACAGAAAATTTTCAACCCAGGGGTCAAAATCAGAAGTACATTAGAGTCAGCATTTGTTTACTTGCAGAAGAATGGTCTCTAAAATAGTGGTTTCTGTAGATTTTTTAGCAGGTTCAACTGTTCTTTTGACTTCTCTCCAGACTAATAATGGGTGTTCAGGTTTCCAGCTGAGTGCTCAAGCTGGAAATACTTTTGCTCTCTAGCATCGCTGCCTTGCCTGCCCTGTCCAAGGCTCACATGGAGCACAGTCCCTTGAGGAAATCTCTTCCAGGAGGAGTTCCTAGCTCAGGACAACTTCTGTCAACAAACAACAATTTCCAATGGCACAATATTCATAATCTTCAATTAAAACACCTTTCAACGTGTGCAAATAGGAAACCCAAATTCCCTTTTCACTTTGCAGATAGCAGGGGTGCTCCCATCACAACCTGCCTAATAAAACCCCCTACCAAGGCTTTTGCGAGGCTCCAAGATTAATATTGATATAATGTCTCTATATTTCTACTTGGCACCTGTTGAATTGTTGTACTTGCCCATTAGCACTCCATTTAACATCAGAAGTCAGTTAATAAATTCTTCCTTCCTGCATAGGAAATTGACTAAAAGACACAAAATTAGCTTTTAAATTTTAAAGAATTAAGATCTCTACAACTCACTTTTTTCCTTTATTACATTACCTTGAAAATGAGTGTCAGGCTGCATTCTCAGCACTGCTATAACCTGGTAAGATCTTTTTGCCTTTCAGCCCTTGCATTTAATAGATGGTGTGGAGGAACAATGTGCATCTTTTCTCAGCCTTTGCCCTCAGGCAGTTCTCAGGAAAAGGCCCAGCTTGGCCAATTGTCCAGGCCTGAGGCCTGAGAGGTCAAAGAGTTCAGGCTTTTGTGCAGGGATGCTCGTCTTGGATTTCTTTACAGTCTTTGTCTGGTAAGAGATAAATAACTGTTGGTTTGTTGGTTTGGGGTTTTTTTTTTCCCTCTATCCGACAAACAAACAAACAAAAAAAAGGACTATCAGCCCCCAGAAAGGCAATAGAGTAGAAATGGAGATACTTTTCCTCTTGGACACTTTTTATCGTCTTTATTTTCAGATCAAAAAAGACAAAAACTCATTAGAAGCAACAATTAGCTATTTTGTCATCTTAGCAGCTAATCCTGGCTGTGTTTGTAGAGTCTTCCTGAGAGATGAACTATGTACCAGGAACCCAAACCACACATCAGTTGCTATATATGAACACTCAGATTTGGACCTCAGTCCTAATGAGAGAAGCTCCATACTGGCGGCATCAACAGCTTTGGGCTTGGTGCCCAAGCCACCTCTGAACTTCCCAAGTTCTGTTCATTCCTGTTTTCATTATGGAACAGTTATTTCAGAAACATTATTACAGTCAGTCTCCCTCTGATAAGAAGTTACATATTCAAACTTCGAAACAACTTGCTTTAAAATGTAGCTGTTTGTATGAAAAGAAAAGTTTAAAAAGTCAGATATTCAAGTGTTTGGGTGGGACATGGAGGCAGAGAAGAGGGTACAGATGCAATGCAATCCAGTTCCAGTGTAATACAGACAGATGCACATAATTACTGCTGGTGGAAATAATTATTTCAATTTTGCTTTAATTTCTTTTTTTTTTTTTTTTTTAAACTAATTTCCACCTGTCTCATCAATGATGTCTTTTTTATAAAGCAGTCTTTGAGGACTTAGGTGAATCTCCCTTGTTTACC
>JANIJG010016444.1:220334-242942 GCA_024611175.1 Megaceryle torquata
CCAGTTCTGTCAGTATATAGACTTTTTTTTTGTATGAGGAGAACTTGGAAGTGTAACATTATCTTCATGGGGGGAGGAGGGGGATTTTCATGAGGTTTTTCTTGTTAGATTTCTCCTTTCACGTAGCTTGGAAATATACGAAAGCGGTGAAGCAAAAGAAAAAGTGCTGTCTGAAGATCTTGGAAATTACAAGATCTCAAAGTTTAATTAAAATGAACTGTTCCTAAGCCAAAAATCCCAAAGTCTATGCTGAAGTTTTTGGATTCTTCTAACTCATATATGCATTATAAAACTCTTGAGTGGGGAACAAATCTTGCAAGACATCTTTCTCACAATATTTCTAATAGCTTCTGTTTTTAAAGAGGCTAGAGGTAACAGGAAAACAGTACATATCCACGTTATTTTGACTCTTGCAGCTAAGTGCTGGCTGGAATACAGGGGACTAATTCCAGAGCTGACGTAAATAAGCTTACTCAAAGACAGTGAGACAACATCAATTTACACAAACCATGGTTCAAGCCTGGGAAATTCAGATACATGCAGAAGTTTAGATAAGATACATCTAGGCAAATATTTTAGGTATGTATACACATCTTTATATAACACTTTATAAACCAGTTTAATCTCAGTCTACACATATGAGCTGCTTAAAAATAAGAAGAAATAACTTCTAGGAACCAAGATTAAAGGATGAGAGAAAGTTCGGAGAAGGTCCTAGTACATCCAATTTATTTTTTACCCACAAGTTTAGTCCCCCAGTGCCCAGTGAAGTAGACTACTCTCCCAGTGTCATCACTGGAAGGAGAAGAGAGGAAGAAATCCTTCTGTCATGGAGCAGTTTAGAGGTGCTCTGAAGTATACTCTGGATCATCTTCAACCCCCATTTTCTAAATGTAGCTCCATAGAAATGACACTTGCATAATTTAATACTCTTTAAATAACCAATTTCCCTAACATTATGCCATTTGATAGCACCAGAAAATCAAAACTATATGAAATGGAGATGATCACCTTAAGCATAAGACTAAACATTCATGAATTTTAATTAATTCCAGTTTAAAGAGAAGATACTCTTCTAACGTTCAGGTCAAGGAATAAAGTTGTTTGACTCAATTCCCTAGTCTTTACAAGGAGAATGAGCCTATCTCCAACAACAACAACAAAAACCAAAAAAAGAAAAAAAAAGAAAACAACCAAACCGACCAACCAAACCAAAAACCAAGTACCACTCAAAACCAAAACAAACCACAAAAAACCACCAGAAAGGTTTCACTAGTATTTGGAAAGCATGTCAAAAACGGATTCTCCACCATGTTTTGCTTGCTCTAGTCCCCCATCTTTCTTAACCCCATGCCTCTGGGAGAGTAACATGAAACAAGAGCATTGTAATACTGTGCATTATTCTTGGCAAAAAAATTACCCACGAAGTCCAGGGTTTGTATTTTTTTTTAAAGAATATTCACACGGGGCTCAAATTATGCGCATAAACATTGCTAATGTATTTGCTATTAGTCTGTGTGACACCTTATTCCTTTAAGTTTGCATCTCTTGGCACGGAGTAGGAGAAGTCGCTCCTCTCTGCGAGGGCTAGTTAAGATGTATCTTGCTGTTTCCCCATATCTTTAGTATGCAGGGAGCGCAGAGATGGAGATAAAAGGAGAAATGTCTATCTTTGAGTCCTCTGCAATACAGAATAAGTTATCAACCTACTAACATGCATGTCTGAATAGACTCCTTTGGCAGGAGGGAGATTTTATCTGTCCTGACATGCGAATTCCTCCCTCATGTCAATCCATGAAAGTACTAAAGAATAAACTCTCTAGTAAAATGAATGTGGCAGACCACTGGGACTTAGAGAGCATCATATTTTCCCCTAGCCACTCTTTTTTAATTCTCCAACTGAATCCTTGATATCCATATAAATTAGTCACTCTGAAGAACTACTTGAAAACCCATTGTTTAATCTCATAGGTTTGTGGAGGGTGGCTCACTCCAGTAAGGCTTGGGAGTTTGTTGTCTCTGTTTTTCCTCTTCAGCGGAGCAATGTGCCATCACATCCAACCCCCGCACAGAAGCCTTCCAGTAGCATTTGTGCTGGAAGCTTTGCATCTGTGCAAGTCAAATGAGCAGGCACGACGTTGCCCTCAGATCTGGTAGGCCCCAAGGTACAGATATGAGCAGTCAAAATGTCCTATTTAGCATCACGAGGTGCCCACCCATGCGCGAGGGAAAAGGATGCAATGTTTTGAATGAAGCTGAACACAGCTGCAGTTATTACACTGTGGGGCACGAGAGGGAAAATCACATCAGTCTGTTTGCAGATGTATTATCAGTCTGGTTTCACAAATACTTGTCTGCATGCTCATCACCAGTGCGAGGACTCTTCAGTCACCAGTCTCTATAGCACCTAGAACAAGGCTGCCTCGCTGCTGAAATGGATCCCTTAGTCTTCACTTATGCAATAATTTCACATTAAGAGCAGTGGCATGAGGAGAATAATAATTGTTTGTATAGAGCAAACCATAACTGAAATAGTAAAAAAAAACCAAAACAAAGCAACAGAAAAGAGGTAAATAAAAATGATCTATACTTGCTTCTTTTGGTCTCCAGTGTTTATCCCTAGATATTTATGATGTACTACACAACATATTTCTTCTCATTGTATTCTGTCCAAGTCAAGAAGTTAAGACTTTGATTTGTGTTTTGCCTGAGCTTTTGGGTCTCAATTAAGGAATTTAAATGCTAGACAATTCTTACTACTCTTTATTAATATTTTCAAAGTAGTCTCTTTAGAATCAGGTCCACTCCAGACTGTAATACTCTTCTTAGCTTTTTATTATTTTATTTGCACCACATACAGTATTTTCACCTGCTCTTTGTGTGCGGCACATCTGATGCTAGTTGAAGTCCACTGGACTGCTTGTCTTCCACTCCTTTTCATGTCTGTTTTTACGTCTATAGCTGGAGTTTTGATTTCAAAACAAATGTAAAAACTCAAAGCAAATCCATCAGGCACTTAATGGCCTGGATATAAAACCATGAAAAAGGCTCATGGACAATGACAGCCTCTTCCTCTTGGTGACCTTCCAATGGATTTTTAGGGATTTGATAGGGACCTACACATTGAACTTATTACCAGAACTCTAAATTTTTTAAAGTACACAGTTGAGGATTACATAAACAGAGCAACCTAATAAACCTGCAGACAAGGAGGGCATGTAAATACAGGAATCAGATAAAAGATACTGCAGAGCAGAAGTATATTAGATTAAGAATCAGAAAAAGTATTAAAGCACTGCTATGTAACAGGCCAAACGACTGCAACTACTCTATGGTTTCTTCTTATGCTTTCAGATGAGAGACATTCCCTCTTTCTTGAACACCCTCAAGGGATGGATGATCCACTGTGTCTATTAGTAATTGAACCAGGGATGGAAGAGCCTGGAGAACAATCCCGACATTGTCAATGAGTGTGCTACCACCAGCAGCGCACGCTTCTGCCTTTAACTCTCTGGCAGACGACTCTGAAGCTTCACCACAAAATAAATTGATGGCAATGGGTTGTAATGGCACTGTACTCATCGCTTTAAAAGTAGTAATTTCCACTCAGGGTGACATTTTCAAACTTCTGTTTTCAGGTTTTTTCAGCTAAGCCAAACTAAACCTTTTTCAGAAAAGATACAGATGAGAAAAAAACAAACCAAAACAAAACCAAGCAAATAAAAAACCCAAACAAACACACACACACACACAAAACCCAAACAACACCACAAACAAACAAACAAAACAAAACAACAACCGTGACCCTCTTATTTTATGGATCAAAGGATTTTCTGATAGATTAAGCCTTTTCATTTCTAATATTGCAAAATCCTCCTTTTCAGTTCAGAACTAGGAGGAAAAAAAAAAAAAAAAAAAGAGAGACTCAAGTGTCAGGTTTAGAGTCTGGAAAGGTGTTGGTGGGATTTTCCTTGGATGTGAAAAGTAGTGAAGGAAATAAACATCCAAAGCATAGATACTTATCTAACTCTTTCCTTTACCGTGAACTCCAACTGGAAAAGTAGAAAACCTGGAAACATATGCAGCATCAAATGAAAAGTTGGAAATGCAAAAGCAGCCTATCAAAGAAGGGTCACACACTGGGCTAAATCCAGAGTGGAGAAAGAAAACAACACTAATCAGCTGTTTCATGTCTGTCTCTCTCTAAACACACACGCACATACACACACAAACACAGCAAATGTGCTTGATCCTGCCTGTTTCTATGCACAAGCATATCTCAGGGTAGGTGATAAATCATCTGCCTGGGCATGTGCACACAGAAGCCAGTTTGAAAAATACAAGAAGCAGAGGAATTGCCATTTTGAATCAGACTATTGGTCCATCAAGTTTGGTATCATGCCTCCAGCAGTGGCTAAACCCTGATACTTCAGAGGAAGGCAACCCTCAAAATCCGCAAAGCACTTAGCTCAGTCCGTCGGTGGGGGAGGGAGAAATATTCATTCTAATCCCTGCAGGCAGAAAATGTGTGTCCTATAGAGTGAGCTTGGGTTTTCCTTATGCAGAGCTGCAACTGTAATTACTAGTTTGAAGCAGGACAGCAGAACAATGTTTGCAAACATTCATTCACATAAAAGGCTGCTAATTCACTTTGACATCATTTGTGACCCTTTTCCAGGAAGGTTCATTGGAGCAAGCAGTTCTGTTTATGAAAAGCAAAAGTTTGGTAAATATTCTGGAAGTGCTTCTCTGGACATTTGTTTCAGAGATGACATACTCAAACCTTTCATTTATCTCCACGCCTTTCATTCATCCTCACAGGAAACAGAAACAGTGCTGCACGATACACAAATCAACTCAGGCAGAGAGATCGTGGCTTGCAAACAGCAAGGACTCAAAGTGAAAGATAAAGAAATGCACGACAGATCAAAACCAGAGTATGGGGAATTCCTGAAGAGGGGTGCTACTTTTTCAAATAAACCCTCCCATGATGAAATCTCTCCTTGAGGGACAGCCTAACATTTCTGGACAATCATCCAGAGTATTTAACCTGACCTCCTGTGTCAGCAAGATTCACAGGCTAGATACATACTTCTGGGATGAATCCAAAGATAGTGTAAAGGGGTGAGTCTGTGTCACCTGTTTCTACATCAATTTAAATTTGCCATGTGCCCCTGCAGAGTGAGATATCGAGGAAAAACACTTTGACCACTTATACTCACATATTTGATTGCCCCTGATTAAAAAGAATTTTGTTGTGACAAAGCTCATCTGCAAGAGAATGCCTTTGCAACCCTCCAAATCCCTTCCTTTTTATGACTAAGGAGGTAGGTAGCAGGGAACCACAGATGGCTTTCACAAGAAACTGGGGCCATATCTAGTTTAACAGCACATAAAGTTTACATAGGACTTGTCTTTCATGAAGTGAGTGTGAGGGACGCGAGACTGTGTAGATGCAAATACAAAGGGTGGACTCACAAAAAGTTAAGATTCTGAGGTCAGAATGATGCTGTTCCTTTTATATTACACGAGACCCAAACTATGCTAAAAAGACTGTAACTGTCAAAATTTGTCAGCCCAGGTAAACACTGACTTGGACAAACAAGTTTATCACAAAACATTTATCTACTTTAACAGCTCATATCTGCTTTTTGTTCATGCTTTTTAGACTCCCGGTGTCCCCAGAACTGCAACCCAGACACTTGGTTTCATAACTGCATTTGCTGAAATTTAGTCAGGGCAACCTGGCTTAGGTCCATCCTGGTCTCCAACAGGTCTCAGGGAACTAGTCAGACTGCTTGGCTTCAACTGGAAGTTCTCAAGTGCAGGTTAACTGTGTTAAAATGGAATAAAGCTCTGTTAGGATGGTTATCCTAGAGTATGTAGAAAGAAGGGTATAAGCCTCATCTTGCTTCTCCAAAGCCCTCTCAGCCTGCCCTTCTTCTCCCACCTCTTCAGATCAGCCTTATCAGCATGAACTGTGCAGTGCACGGAACAGAACTCAATGCAATGTTCTTCTGTTAAATCAATTCCTATTACAGTTACAATTTGTTTTGTAGCTTCTTTTTCGGTTTCTTTAAAAAATAATAAAAGAAAAAAAGTCTCTCCTGTTGTGTTTCGTGGTTTTTTGGTTTGGTTTGGTTTTGTTTTTTTTTTTCCTCCCCCAGTTCCCTATCTCCTCCCCAGGGCCTCAGCTTGTGCCTCTGTGTAAGTCCTGGGGTCTTGGGTGTCAAATGTCAGGCCTTGTACAGAGCTGTCAAAGAGGAGAATAGGCTGAGATGATTGATGACTGCAAAGCCTGAAATCCAAACCTCTGCTGCAAATGCTTCTTTTACAAAAAAGCTGGGGCAACCCACAGTGGCTATATTCAAGGTCAGCTCGCATACCATTACACCCACCACTTTGGGCTTCTAACAAGCCAACGCATTCATCGAGGATTTCTCGTCTCTCTGTCCCTGTGTGTGTCTCTTTCCCTCCCTCCCCTTACTCTCCTGGCAACCCCCTGCCAAAATTTTCAAGCACTTAATCCCAATAAAAAAAGGCATGGCCTTTTTTTTTTTTTTCTCCCCTCCCTCCCTCCCTCTCCTTCAGGCTGCATTTGCTACGAGGAGCCCCGGGCTGAAGCTTAATGCTGCACAAGTCAGATGACAAGATTATTAATGGGAGCAGGGCAATGTCATATCTGATTTCATGCATATTCATGAATGGAGTCATACAGCTGGGACCATGCGCCATGAAGAGACAGAGCAAGAGAGAAACTTTTACACCCCCTCCTTGCCGTGAAGAATCTGATCCTGGAGATTAAGAGTCCTGCCTTGCAAAATGCAATTGTTCTCTTTATATGTTAATAAAAAAGGAGAACTGCTTGCGTGATAATAATGGCGTGGTGCCAAGATGGTACTAATATCTCTTTTTTCCCTGTCACTAAAGTAACTGCCCTGAAGCTGATCTTTGCCTGAAATTCTTTTTTGCAAGAAAAAAAGACTTATGTTACCACCTACAACCAGAATGATTTCCAAAAAGCACCAGCATAGGTGAAAAAATAAATAAATAAATAATGAGGCATTTACTCCACCATGCACCCTAGGTGAAAGGAGGTACGCTTTGTACAGGTAAACTTTATTAGGTTTCTGATTTGTACTCAGCACCTGTTTGAAAGAGGCGAGACATGAGGGTTAAAGTACTAATAGTATTTTACTCTGTAGCTTTACTCTGCAGCTAGCTCCTTTTGCTTTTTCAATAGTGCCTTACAAAACATGAGGTATTCTATTCCCACTTTACACCTGGGTAAATTGAGGCATAAAGTTGTTATAGTTTATTGGCCTCATATCTCCCTTATCAGAAAGGTTCCCAGTAACTTAGCAGGATAGGACCTGTAGGTACTTGAGCTGAAGTCAAGAAGTGAATAGCAGAGCAGTAATGCAGCTATACCAGGGAGCTAATTCCATCTTCTGTGTTGAGAAATAACACATCTTCCTACAGGACACCAGAACAAATAGAAAAATGTAGGCACTGTGACATTTCACAAAAGATCTATGGTATTTTTCCCTTTTCAAAATCCATCAGTATTATTGCTGAGACTTTGTGAGAATTAAACTCTGCTATACCTGCCTCACACACTGTTTCTAAGTAAAAGTCTATTTTTCACGCACTTAAAATATTCCGTTCAGCTCTGCAGCAGCATCTACTTGTGAAGAGACAGAGGGACCCCATTCCCTCGGACAGGTGAGGACTAAAATAAATAAGAAGAGCAGTGTGTGCAACTGTGAAATCAATTTAGAATTTAATTGCTGAAAAACATCTGACAATAAACTATAACAGTGCATGAAATGGTCCTGTAATGGAAGTGGTGGCTCTTCCTGGAGTCATTTAGAATTAGTTGTGGATATAGCACAAGATTGCAGTAGGAGACCAGACTAGATACTGGCCCTAGTAAATAGACAGATGACTTCTTTGCACCTTTAATTGCTATCATTCAAGGCCAGCAGCATATTCTCTCATGAGGATGCCAAACAATCCACGTGATCCAAATGCTCTTTGGTACAAGCTGATCTGAGTTGCCCGTAGGGCTATCACAACAGGCTTTCTGGCACAGAGTGACAGAATGGGAATGCCTGAGCAGATTCAGGCTTTCTCAAAAGCAGTGGGTTTATTCTGGTTTGGGGAAAGGAGATGAAGACAGAGATTGCTGCTATTTTTCCTAGAGGGCTCATTTCATAGCTGCACACAAATACATTCTCAGCTATGCAACTCTTATAGTGAAGTATATGTATTTAGAGAGATAGTCCATATCTAGACAGAAGCAGGAAATAAAACCAGAAGTATCTCTACTAAGAACAACTGAAAACTTGCTGGGCTGTGGCTCCAGCAGGTACAGTTTAGCATGGGTTAGGAAAAGTGGCCACAGTGTGCAATAAATCAAGTTTCACAGCAACAGTAGGGCAATACATCTTTACTAGGTAGAGCTAGGACACATCACAGGAATCTGGCTCTGCCACAGGACTAGCATATGACCTTGAGTAACTCACTTCACTTCCCCAACCCTCAGTTTCCCCATCTGTAAATGAACAGCAAAAACTACCTTCATTAAGTGCTCTAAAAGCATTTTTTAAGAGCAAGATACTACCGTTATCACCATGCAGATGGCTATGACTTTCGTAATCAACTATCAGATGATAGTGACAGTCTTAAAGATTCCTCTTGAGCCCATACATAGCATACTGTTAAATATCAAACCGTGATTTAATTTCTATATTTGAGCATGTCACCTCCTATCTCTAATCATTTCTCAAGTAGTGGTTAATTTAAAGGACTGAAAAAGTGTCATTTTTCTCATTCAAACAAGCAAAGAAAAAAAAAAAAGAAAAAAAAGCCCACAACTGATAGAGATTAGAGCGCTGGGAAGAACATGACAGTGATATCAGAACAGAGGAAATAACATGTTAATGACATTCAATATTCTCCCCGTGTCAAGTCATCAGCATTTTTATTGCCACTTTTCCTCCGAATACAGTATCAGAATTTATTGAGACAATCTGTCTCCATCACCTGTGATATAATATATTTTATTCAATAAAATATGGAATAATATTTATCTTTCAACTCCAATGACTAGTTTTAAGGGCAATAACAGCTTTTTACACAACAGTTACAAGTGTAGAGTTTGTAAGTTTTAATGCCAGACCTAAGGGCTACAAAGACTTTCCTACCAGGCAGAGAACAGTGAAACCAGTTTTCTGACTGTTTGCCCTTTGCTACGTTTCTCATTCATAAAATAGCTGGTGCCAAAGACAAAACAAATGATCCAAATGCAGCTCATAAGAGCTAGTTGTTAATGGAAACTGAGGCTAGAAGAAGCTGGTCCTTGTCATAAATTCAGAAACTCAGCAGCAGAGCTTGTATTTGATGTCCAAGGGGGAAGAGGACAGCCAAGAAAAACCTCTCACGTTATTGCAAAAAGAAGGCAAGCAGGAGAGAAGCTGGAAGGATGGAATGAAGAAGGCCGAGGGTTTATCATCTCTGGTGTCTGCAGTTTAACAGAACAAAGTCAATTTTCAACTGGCCAGTCTGTGTAGCAATAACAGCACAGCTTTGCAAATGTAGATGTCAAAGGTAAAGGTTTCTCATGGTCCCAGAGGCAGCTGCATTTTGCAGCTGTGGAATACAGGGCAGTTCCCCCTGTTTTTGAGGTGATACCACAGAAGGGAAGGCTGGGCTGCCTCTGCCAGCCCCCCACCTTGCTTTCCCACAGGGCTTTCCATACCAGCAGTCCGGCTACTTTGTTTTGATCCTCGGTCAGCTTAGGGTCCCCATGCAACACCGACATTCACAACACCCCTTAAATGGCTGTAATTCATTTCACAGCCAGCCCTAAGCAACCTGTAAGAACCAGAGATAGAACTTAGATTGGCTTCAAAACTACTCTTTCTATGGACCCAAGATATTGCCATCTGGGGCACACAGCATTAATAAAACACAAGAGACAGGGAAGGACCAGAAATTCCTCGTTGCTTTTTTTCTTTTTCTTTGCTTTTGAGGTTTTTTTTGGTAAGAAAAGAAAGAGCAATAACACAAGAAAGAAGATGGAAACCAACTTTGAAATATAGCCACAGCCTGCTCCTGTTCTTGCTCTCATCCCTTCCCTCAATCACTCTACAAGAAAAGGTTGTGTACTTCAAATCATTTCCTGCCTGCAGCATCCTGATAAAGGCAGGCTTCCTGCCACTTGCCCAGCGAGCTGGCACTCTGTCCTGTGCTTGTTCCCCTTGACATGTCCCAAGGCCTTCAATCAACCTGCTCTGCAGATCCCTTAGACAGCTGTGATCAGAGACACCAGATGCCATCAAGGATGAGAAGTAGCTATGCTTGTACCTACAACAGCAACCCAGACAGTAATGTCACCCCCTAAAATCAGTTAATCCCCTAACAGCCCTGAGTTCCTGCCCTCTTTTTCAAACAGGTCCAGCTTGGCTGACTGGCTACAAGCTGCCTTCAGCAGGTTGCTTAGCCTGCTTGGGCAGCCCTGCCTCGCTCTTCTTGAGTAGCATTCCTGCTGCCTATGAAAAAGAAAAATCACTTGGCCAAAAGTGAGGCCCACCACTTTCTCACAAGACATGAGCTTTGTAAAGGGGGTGAAGAGCTCCCTCATTCCTTTTGTGTATCTCCTAGGTCACCAGGGACAGACTGGCATGTGCAGAAACAGTCACGGCAACATCTTGTAAAGTTGAGGTTCTCAAAAGCTGGTGCTGAAGGAGTGAGGAAAGTGTCAGCAGAGAGCAGGGAATAACCTAACGGTGTCATGTTTTTATAGCCCAAGAGTCTGCGACTCCATGCACGCTGCCAAGAAAATTTAGGAGATTTTAGGAGTTGGGTGTGCACCTCTGGAAACCCAGATATGCTGATCTGTCTTCTGATAATAGTACTGCTCAAAAAAAAAAAATTAATAAAATCACCTGCCCATATTTGAATAAGGGATTGATTTGCAGTTCAGTGGCTGTGGTGGAAATTTGACCAGGATACCTCTTCATCTGTGCTCCTTGCATCACCCCATCACCCTTGTATCAAAGCAACAGGTACGAGCAGGCCACATCTGCTTGGCAACAGGCAAATGTCATTTTCAAGCACATCATGCTAAGCCTTTGTCCCTGTAGTCACATCCATCTAAACCTACTGCCAGTTTATTCCCTTTAACTAATCCCCTATTAAACAGCCAATGGCAAATACAAACCTTGGTTTTGAAGTTGTCTTTCACGGGCTAATGGAAACGACATTGCCACAGTCGGCATCGGTGCCTGCTTCCCAGCCACCCTGGCTGAGCTCACCCCAGCTTCCCACAGCTCACAGGTTTTTGACATTTTCAACATTGCAATGCCTGTATCCTGCCATCTGCTCCCACCCAGACATCCAGAGCTGAGGACCCACTGGGAGAGGCAAACATGGAAACATGGGCTCCTACCTTCTTGGGGCTCTTGAGCACCCAGATGCCTCCTTCATCCGCAGCCACCAGCAAGGAGACAGGGGTTGATGCTGTCAGAGGACCTCTTCAGCACTCACTAAGGTGTGTTGTCTCTCTCCCTCCCTTTGCTCTGTCTCACACATACACACACTCCTCCACTCTCCCCAGCAGCGTGGCTCCTTGCCAGCATATTGCACTGCCTCCGGGTATCTCACACTCCCTTGCTTGGCTGACTCTTTACTCACCTGGCCCCATTGGATCTTTCTGATTTCATTCCTGCTTTCCTTTAGGCACAAAACTTGTCATTATTACATTTTCCACTCCCTGCTGCACCAATCCTTTGCCTTCCTAATAATTCAGGATACTTTCAAGTAATTTAAGGTGTTTAACTCAAATCTTTCCTTTCTTCTCCTTCAGTTCAGAGGTAGTAGGTGTGTATGCAGAGGAAAAGAAGCTGCAACTTCCCTCTCTGCACATTGATAGCCTTGCACGTGCGTATGCATGTCACATGCATGTTCTATTTAATAATTGATATAGGTAGCTAGGTAGTCTATATGCTTATATATACGTGGTCTAATGACTGTGAAGCTCTGGCCACCCCCTTCTTCTGTGGCACTGAGACATGTTGACCTCCCATTGCTTCCTATTCACTTGTCACCAGGGTGTCTGGTTTTATCCAAATGAGCGGTTGAATGAACTTTTTTTTACTTCAGAAAGGAAGACAAAGAGGTCTTTCGTGACTAACTTGCAGAAGGTACCTCCTTTACCACTGCTCCCTCCATCACACACCTCAGGCAGCAGACAGCCAGGTCAAATCAAACAGGAAAATCTTGGGAGGTAGAAAAAAAAATCTGCTACACTTATTTGGCATCCGATCCGCATTTACTGTGCACAAATTATCACAGTCCTGGCTCATATAAGAAATCTGGTGTGAGCAGTATGGGCTGGATTTGGCCCATCATATTTAATCCAACAGAAGTACCCACAGAGTTTTACAGGGCTTCAAATATTGCAGAAGCATTTAAAAGTAAAGCAAACAGGTGGCCTTTTATTAAAAAAAAAAAAAAAAAAGGCACATAATATTAGACAATGTACATAGGAAATATAAAAAGTGCATGTGGAGGAGACAAGCAAATACTGCTCAAATTTTCATTTGCAACATAAGCTCCCAGTCTCATGCGCGATTCGTGTAGTTGGACCACTATTTCTCAGTGGGGTCCTGAGAAGGGCTTGTTCAGTCCTGAGTTTCTCATCCTGACTTCCCCATCCTTCTGGGCACAGTGGGAGGCCCTGAATCTGATACTGGATATGGCTGGCTGATGGTCTGCTGTCTTCCCCCTGCATCACTGCAATGGTGGCAGTGCTGTACCCTCATCTTTTTAAGATATAAGGAATTGAGCATCTTCACTAGCAAGACAGCTTTATTGGTTGATATTCCTAAAGTCAGGGTAATTTGCCTTTAGAACAGGGTTTAGAAGGTGCCTGTTCTATCATTTGGGGGATTTTGCACAAGCCTTTTTCTTGTAAGCCTTTTATATACCAAAGAGAAATGGAACATAAGTCCCTCAAAACAGAAGACTGGATTTGGATCACTACTGAAAATCAGTTGACTTCATGGGAATAACTTTAGTTTCAAAAAACATACACAAAAATGTAATGTGACCTCCCCCCAAAAAATTCCAGAAGACAAACAGAAGAAATGCTGAATATTTTGCTGAAAATAGGCATTGTCCTGCGCTCCAACAAACTTTTCAACCACATTCCAATGTCCAAATTCTACCCATGTCTGTATGCCTGATGTTTCTTACTGGATGATTTTAGGTTCTTCTAGTTGAGATGTTTAACTTGTAGTGCCTCGGATGAAGTCTGAGACATCTGAAGCTGTATACTGGTGACTATTTTTGGTGGGCTTCAAGTTGGCCACCTACACAGCCGTTCAGTCTAAGCAAGTTGTTTGGGCTCCTTCTGTAGATCACAGACAAAAGTTGGCTCTTTGAAAGGACAATTCCTCCCTAAAAAGTACAAGTAACTGCATTTCTCTAGTGCCAACAGTTAATCTGGTTCCCACAGTCACTGGAGTAGTGGAGGTAACTGCACCCTAAGACAGCTGTTATTAATTGACCTGTCAAAGGGCCTTCTTTTCTTCATGGTCTACAGAGACAGTACCCAAAACTACTGATGATGGAAGTAGAAGATTAACTTAGACCAGCATAAAATTCAGAGGTGAAGCCCACCTTTGTGGCCCTGAGTCTCCAGTGAGAGACAGCTTGCACTTCCATCCCTGTGCTGTGAGGCCAAGGATGTTGCCATGAAGTGCTATAAAAACTATGATCCTGGTTGCCAGGTAAGAAAAGCCTGAACAACACACGCAGGGATGAGCTTGGAGCAAAACTGTCCTCCCTGTGTGCACCAGCGCAGCAGTGATGCCACTACACATGGACATTAAAATGCTCGGGCTGCCTAATTTCCTTTCCTCTTTCCCTTTGAAGCAGGCATAACAAGCTCCATAACACCTTTCAGGTAGACCCATAGCAGGCAGTGGTGGAGACGGGTGAGCTTACAGACAGACCCCTGTCAGTGCCAACTAGCATAGGGGCACCAGGAACATTTTATATTTGCTAATCCCTTTTCAAAAGATGCAAATTGCTAAGTCAGTTCTAATGCCAACTTGGCTGCTTCTCTTCAACCAAAGAATTTAACACAGCAGAGGTCCCCTGAGTAGGAAAAATAGATTACACCCCTCCTAAAACTTTGGTAGTTGGTTTTACATACTGTGAGCCTCAGGCTGCTACTTGAATTTCACTTCAAACGTTTACTGCAAAGTATCAGCTAATTTTTTTCTATCCGCCTGGTTACTCTTTAAAGGAGAAAATTTCATTAACAAACCATGGATATAAAATATGAAATCAGAGATCAGCTACTGCAGAGGAGAAGCCAAACATCACTAAAAAGGATTAGTTTCTTTCACTGTCTAGAAATTTCTCGTGGAAGACCTTGGCTGCCCTTTTGATATTAAAACTTCCTAACAAGTATTACACAGGAGTTTTAAATTAGAACTTGCTGTCATTGGGACAGTTATAAACTCTTAAATATGTCCCTCTGCAAGTTGAGCTCCTGCAAAATGCATGTATGCGTGGTGGAAATCACTGGGAAATGGGTGTGTATTTGTGGAAGATTGCCAGTCGGACCCATTAATTACGGCAGGAGTTCTGCCAGCTGATTTATAAAATGAGCACCCAAGTTATTCCAATTAATTCCCATAATTCCACTCTGGATAGTGAACCACTAGTCAAAGTAAAATAAAGTTTGCTTCCAAGTGTGACCTAGGAAAACCAATTTTCTTTCCTACCGTGAATTCAGTACAGTTCCTCTGGTTTATGCTGGGGGAGAGGATCATTGCTTCCCAGGTTGCTTTCTAATTAATAATTATATATAGTGCAGTTGGGCAAGGTTACAGGCCCCCTCCAGTGCCAGTTGGCACAGAAGCACCAGGAACATTTGAAATTTATTAATCCTTTTTCTTTGTTAGTTTTTTTTTTTTTTCCAGAAGATGCAAAGCGTTTAAAAAAAAAAAAAAAAGTAATAATATATCTGAGATAAGAGAGTAGTACTGTGAGTTTTAGGCACAATCATGAGTCCGGGGAAGAGGCACCTGCCTACTACTAAGAAATATTGTCATTTCCATGGCTTTCTTTTGACCTTTACCTTCTGATATTGGCCATATTCCCAACCATCACCTGAAAGCCTAAACAGTGTTCCAGGAAGCTGCTGCAATGTGCTTATGAGTTGTGTGTGTAAGGGACTTTTGGCTCCCTTGAATGTCTGTATCAGGTCTCCAAATATATCAACTGTGACTAGCATACCAATCACTCGAGGTAACTGGAAACTCTATTTTCCATGGAAATTTAAAATTTGTATGTGAAAAGTCAAAATTATTTTGGTGTTTGAGCATTCTGTTTCAACAGGACATCAAGGTTTTCTGCAGAGTGAACGTTTTATTTCAAAGGGGGAGAGAGGGAAGAGTATATTGTTAGCTCAGAAACAGTTTCAGACTTTCAAGAGAAATTCCAAGCAGGCTGCTAATAACACTTCAGTGGTATCTGGCATAATTGAAAACTCCACTGGAGCCAATCAAGTTAAGCCAGTGTAAGAATGTTGCGAGTGAAAAGAAGCCAGTCACGTTAAAATGGAACAAATTTATAAAACCACACTTCCCTTTCACCTGTTGTAGAGGGTCTTTTTCTCCCTTCCTGGGGAGTCAATCTATTCTTCATTTTATTTCAATTCCATTTGCTAGTTCTTAAGCCCATGAGCAATGCAGCCCTCTCTGGCTTTGAATGCTTTATAAAAATAAGTGAAGAAAAAAAAAAAAAAAAAAAGCACTGACACAGTATTTCCCTTGAAAATATTTTTGTTCTGAACATACAGCTTCTGGTTTGGACTATAAGGTATTTGCTTTCAGTGCATGTGAGTGGAGCCAAAAAGAACCTGACTCAACAACCAGTTACTCAATAAACTATGTGAATTTTCCAGAATAACTTATTACATCTGTTCTATATCATCATATTGTACTCATGATGTCATAATCTCCCCAACCCACAAACAATGTAAAGTTTACCCAGGTCAATTGCAAATCTTCCCCTCCTCTCAATTTTTTTTTCTTTGTTTGTTTTATTCCATTTCTGACAACAATAATCTCCTTTAATTGCCAGTTCTGCCAGTCGCACAATGGACCTTGCCTTCTGTTATCTGACCAGTAGAGCTCATAATTAGTGCTTAATTATAGTTTATAGAGCCACTTTGGTCTGATAGGAAAAATCTGCTTTGTTACAGTCAATGAAGTATTTAAAGCTATGTCCAGACTTAGGATAGGTTTATTAAACACTTGGGTAAGCAATAATAAACTAACATTGATTGAGCAACTCGATAGCTTTCTTTTATGTACTTGTTTAAAAAAAAATAAATAAAGAAATCCAGATAGAATTAAAAATAACTTGGCATGGTTATGGAATGTCTCCGCTAAGAAACCACGGCTGCCAGTGGGGTCTATCACATTGGATGTAACTCAATCTCAGCTCCAGAAAAGAGCACTTCGCAAAATATGTGGCAGCATCATTGCTATTATCTGAAAAGGAGGAGGGAGAAAGAATTCACTAAGGTCCTTCAGTCTGTTCAGAGCTAAATAAAGAATGATACTGCTGAGCATGGGTGTGTTTCTAGGGGAAGCTGCCAGAACTAATGAAAAAGCACAGAGTTGATTTTCTTTTTAATTTTGCTTCTCTGCTTTCCAAGTCTTTCAGGGGAAACTGGAGATTGTCCTGAAATCATGACAATTTTGAGTTTTACATAGCAAATTCTGATACAAACACAAACACATTTTATCTGCCTGCAGGTGCCCTCACACCTATCAGCTAACTGAAACAATATTATTCTAGGCTTGGTTCCAGTAGGTCTGCCAGGCCACACAGACTGAAATGGAGAAAAGTGAAATAAAATAACAATTTTTGAGAAAGGGAGGAGGGAAAGGATTGTGCAACATCATTTCTCACTAGTTTTCATGGCAGGCAGTAGCCTGTCTAACCACATCATTCACCCCTCTATATCAACAAAAAGGTTAACAAGAGGTGCCTTTTAAAAGACACAATGATTTTTTTTTCACCAGGTGTGACTTTCGGAAGGTGAATTATTTTAAAGATCTGCATAAGAATTCAGTATATTCTCAGGGTGGGGTTGGGGGGGTGAAAACTGTTTGTTGAGTGGGTTACATTTATCAAACCCAAACAACCAATTCTTTCAGTCATATTAGCTCCTCTTCTCATATAAGTATTTTCCTCAGTTCTTTCATTTTCTCCTGAAAATATGATGAAATTTTCCATATCAAGATATGATGCTATTCCCTTTTTCGGGGGGACATGGGTTTTGTTAGCATTTCTTGGGGGGGGAACAAAAAGAAAGAGGGGAAAAAACATCTGCCAAAATTAAATCACCCAAGAAGGTTCTCCTAAAGTGACCACAGCATCCTTCCTTGTTTCACTGGGGACAGGTGGAAAGCCACTGAGATGTGCAGTCCCACTCAGTTTATTCCTCTCATAAGTTTTATTTCTTTATCAGGGAGGGTCATTTCATCATACTTGAAATAAATAGCTAAACAGATGATTTATTCATTATACGACATAGAAGGGTGACTATACTTGACCTTTTTTTATGCACCTGGTTGTGGTTATTTAAAAGGACTCAGATTAGAACAGGTTTGGACATCTCTGGAAGTTGAATTTGCCCTGCTGCTATTGAGTTTTCTTCTGTCTCTTCCCAACTGATGAAGTCATATTGTTATCAGTGGTATATATAACACTGTAACATGGTATCACCATATCTTGGGAAAATGGAATTTGCACAGGATGCCTGTGCTGAGCTCATAGATGAATTTCTATTGTCCATTATCGTTTATATCTAATATGAACCGTTCTACACAGCTCGTCTCTAATCCCCATGCTTGTTAAGGAGCTTAAAGAGTAAAATCAGTTGATTTCAGGGCCTTTTGGAGTTCAAGGTCAAAGTGATTATTTCCTTTTTGTTTTTTTTTAAAGGAATGGACTCATCACAGTTTCCAAAGTTCAGTTCTTTCCTGGTTCCCTAATTAGAAACTGTACCAAGAGCATATCTGGAGACTTTTATACATGAGATCAACCCCTTGCCCTGGGACCAATTATGGAAAAATAGCTTTACACATTTCACTGTTCGAATACCCGATGATCATACATGCTGTCGTGTTCTACAATGAAGCCACGGTAAAAACCATACCATTAGCAATTTTGATCTGTACCATTATCACAGTTTAAAATGAACATATTCACACCAAAGCATAAGCCCATCAAGCACTGCCTGCATAAATACAAAGTCATGATATACACTTGCATGCATGAAGTCATATGCATAGGAAACTTACAGGAAAGAGTATTTGTAAATTAAAGTCTGTATCAGATTTTCCTCTCTCAAACACCCCTCACTGCACAAAATGCAGAGTTTTTCTGAAAACCCCAAAAGAAAACAAAGAAATTCTTAGTTTTGAAGTAAAACCCGGTATTTCCAAAGAATGTGTTTCGTTATTTGTTGTTGTTTGTTTAGTTAAGCCCTGATCATCCTTAGATATATATATGAACATATATTTACACAAATTCCAAATTCATGCACATTGCTAGTATAAAAGCGTGGTTATACAAATAAGAACTTGAATTACTGCTTCACAATCTTTATAGCCCTGACACATATATTCACACGTATCCTATAGGTAGATATAGCTCTACATACACAGACAGGTGCCAAGACAAATGGGCACTGAGCAGGTACCCATTATCAGAGCCTGGCCCTACGTGTACATGTAAAGCTTCCTGAAACTAGTGATTTTCTTTCAAATTTCAGTGGTATCTGAATGAGTTTAAAAAAGGGTCAGAGATTAGAAGGGATTGTTTAGGATTCAGCAGAAAGCTTTACATTCCCCTTTTTGAGAGCTAGTAAAACATATAATGCAGGACTGTCCCTAAAATACTCTTACTGCTCCCTCTGTCTCGCAGCACTTTGGTCCCCAAGTTGCTGGTAGTGCTGCTGATCTGAGCCCTGGCCATCAACCTGCTATTAACCTTTGTAGCAACCCAGAGATATTTAAGGAAGGGCACACCATGGAGCAATGCCTGATCTGGTGAGAGACAGAATCAGCTCTGCTGGGCTTGTGCCCACGCCCGAGGCAGACACTACAGGAGAAATGTGAGGAGTCCTTTACTAAAATGGTTTCTTCATGCCATGAGGACTGGAGACCTTTGCAAGGGCCTTCTCTATCTAGAAGCTTATTAGGAATTCAGATCAGACAGTATCAGCATTTATCACATTTAACTTTTAAGAAAGTGCTGCCTAAGCGTGACTTCATAAGTGGCTCCATGCTCTTGAAACGCTGCTGAAAGCCTAATGGAGACGGCTCTGTTACTTTCACCAGCCTTGCTCAGTGCTTTACCACAGGACAAAACACTTGACTTCCTTTTTTTTTTTTTTTTTTTCTTTCTTAAAGTCCATAATGAAGACCAAATACCACTTCTTCCATTAATTAGCATGGCTAGAGAGTCACAAACTCCCTTTGATCCTTTGAACTGGTGCTGATACTCAGAGCCTACTGCATCTAAGCCTCTAAGCCATTCGCAGTATCTATCCTCCTCCTTCTCTGCTGTGCACAGCTTACAGAAAAGGGTTGATACTAGGTCAACAGGGTCAGGATCTGCTGTAATCCTGCAAGAGAGTTCATGATAGAGCCTGAGCATATCAAGCCAAACAAAAAGAAACGTTTAGATTACCTCTCCCACAGATCTTTTTTTCTGAAGTGATTTACCCCCAGGTTTCACGGTTACTCTCAGGGCAGGGCATCCTAAAGGAATAACAAAATAGACTCCACAGCCATATTATTTCCTTGGGATATTAACAAAGGAAATCCAACCTTGTAAAAGGTCTTAAGTGGCACATAAGTGGTCCAGGCCCTTTTCGGGAGAAGAACTGCAAGATAAAAATTTTTAAAAAGAGAGAAATTGTTCTATAAGCAGCAGATCTAATGATGCCCAGTTTCTTCAAGCATGTCCTGCACATCACCTAAATCACTGGGACACAATACTCTGTGTTGCCTTCCAATCCTTGCCATCACTTCAGAGACCCTCCTCACATCACCTGCCTAATCAGCTCAGTAAAGGGCCAAATGCACTATGAGTGATCCAGATCAATCTATAAAGGGTCTGATCCGTATGTCTGCCCTGCCCAAGATGTCTTTTATTCCAACAGGAAAAGTCTCCCCTCCACCAGCTGCCAGGTCTCCTAGTGCTAATAAATACCTCTACTCCTTTGCCAAATTTTAGTGAAACTAACCAGCATGATCAAAACTTAAGTGGGAGAGACTAGCAGATGGATGTACAGAGTTAACGATATGTTATTGAATATGATCAGGTTCTTCCCCAATGCCATTTTAGCTTAATGGCTCATATCAGCACCTTCTCAACTAAACAGATAGGTCACATCGTGTCTAAAAGATGGTGAAATAGGACCCTTGTTGAGCCAATAAGGGGAGATGGGTAAAGGAGTTCATGACCTTCAGTTTGAATCAATCCTTACCAGACTTTAAATTCAAACAACCATTAGAAGTAATTCCAAACAGATTCTATCTGCCATAACAGTGACTAGCATGCCCAAGAAATGGTATTTAAAGTGCCCAGGCACTAAATTTCATAGAGCTTTATAAATCAGTATCAACACTGTGAATTACTTCTGAAGGTAAACTTGGCCTGTTGCAAATTCTGGGACTAAATCTGAAAACCTATAAATGTTTCTGTCTGCTTATGTCAGTCCAGCAGCAAAGTTAATCTAAATGCCTGGAAATATTTACTTTTTATAAACTCCTCTAAAAAGTGATGAATAGAATCATAGAAAGGTTTGGGTTGGAAGGGACCTTAAAGATCCAACTCCCCTGCCATGGAGAGGGACACTTTCCACTAGACCAGGTTGATCAAATTCAGTGAAATTGTAAAAAGAAAGAGGGAATGGCTATGAAACTACCTTTATTTAATCTTGGAATAAGGGGTTCCTGTCCTTGCCAGTCCTTCAGTGCAGGGGCAGAAGAAAAATACCTATTCTCACCATGCCAGGAGCAAGGAGTAAGAGACAGGAACATGAGAAGCACCACAAAAGTGGCAATAGGGAGAAGAGGTCATTTGGGATAGGTAAAGGCAAGAGTCCAGCTAAACAAAGAAATAAGCATTCATCCAGCTCACAGCAAAAAAAGACATGTAAGGCTTGTAATATATTGACAAATCCCTCACCAAACCAAAATGCAAGTTGCAACTTGAAAAGCTAAAGCATGCAAATACTTGCAAAATAGACCCTACAGCACTAATTCCAGCCCTACTAAGCCAACTAGGATACTACTCCTTTGCATGAAGCACAGATAGCTTATTTCTGAGAAATCATCTCCCAGAGCAAAAATGCAGAGTTTTTTCCCAGCTCTATTAAGGAAACATGCCAGTTTCAGGCTTCCAACAGGGAAAGGGAATAATAAAAAAAAAAAGAGTTTATAAATTATGAAAAGCAAGTTGACAGTGTGTCCTTATAAATATGAAGATTGCCTACGCTACCCTCATGAATCTGAAAAGTCACAGTTTAAAAAAAAAAAATGCTAAAAAACTACAGATTCAGCAAACTGAAAAATAATGGGCAGGTTTTGCTGACCAGGGAATAGTCTGCAATTTAGTTCTTTTCTTGTTTAACATTTACTGTATATTTCACCATCCAGAAATATTATTATGTTTACAGGAAAAGCCCCCTTTTCCACAGAAAGGTCCCACTATTGACAATATGAATATCACAGTGAAATACAGTCTGATACCTTGAAATATCCTCTGAAACTATTTCAAGTCCCCAAGGAAAATCCTCTTTTTTTCTAAAAACAAAGATATTTGTTATGTCAGCCAGTATATATTGACACGCATATATATGACCACGTGAGCCTGTATGAAAAAGTCACATGTACAGTTTCTTGCTTACTGGGTTACTATTTCTAATAGCTCACCAAATTACAGCATTAGAAAAGTTTATCCATAAAGTGATGGACTTGTCAGTTTAAGAAAGACATAACCATGCAAATAAAAGTGTCCCCTTTCTGTCATTCAATGTCTATAAATGTAGTACCTTTTCCAATACAAACTGTGTTGATCTCCACCAAAGAATCCAGGCACTGCTTATTACTAACAGCTAACTTTGTTCTAAGCCATAGCAAGTGCTCACTTTGTGCTGATTGTCACCAGAGTCACTGGGGTCTAAGGTGCCCATCTAATATATGGTTTCAAATGTCAAAGGCTACCTTAGTCCCACACATAAATGAGTTTAAAGCCAGGAAAATTTTCACAAATCTAAAAATGGATAAAATGTCCAAAACCCCAAAAGTCAGTTTGAAACTTCAGTGTCAATTAATTTTGGCAACTTTTGGAACAAAAAGACTATGTATATTTTGATTAGAAGCACAAACAACACTGAAATGGGTCACTTTGTGCTTTCAAGACTTCCTCCCTTGCAATATTCAGGGACTAAGAATTAAATTGAAGCTGGTTTTTTTTTTTTTTTTTTTTTTTTTT